>JBAFWW010045253.1:20905-35862 GCA_036873685.1 Agapornis canus
GTAACTAAGGTATAACACAAATCACTGCTGCTACCACCAATAATAATAATGATATAGGAAGTAACAAGGGAAGAGAATACAGCACCTCATCACCTGCTGACAGATAACTCACCCCACTCTGCCCAACCAAGCACCGACTGAAACCTCCTCCAACCCCCCCCCCAGCACTAGCCCTTCTGTGTAACTCCCAGTCACATCCTGGGCATGACATGCTGTGGTATGGAATACCCTGTGGCTAGTTTGGGTCAGATGTCCTGTCTCTGCTTCATCCTGGCTTCCCCCCCTCTCTGGGAAAAGCCTACAGCACCTGGGATTCCCAGGCAGTCTCCCAAGGGGTGAGGGTGCCAGAGAGTGAGAACTGGGCAAGGGTCTGCTTGTGCTAAACCCAGGACATGAGGTTACTTCTCAGTTGTCCTGAACAGGTTTTTTTGCACCTTGGATGTTAAAGTTGAGCAGTCTAACAGTGTATCTGTTTCTATTTGAATGCTGAATTTGAACTACTGTATATTATGTATATTATGCGCTGCATAATATGTGGAGGTATTTGTTCAGGAAGCAGTGAGCAAATTTATTTGTAGTCTGCTCATTGCAGGAAAGCACATGTTCATGCTTCTGTAACAGTGTGCCAAAGTGTGACATGGGTGCTAGAATAAATCACTGCCATTGTGGTGAGGGAGCAACCCAGGCAGTCCCTGCCCATAATGCAGAAGGCTTCTATGAGACAAAATGCTGCAAACAAAATGCCAACTTGTCAGACAGAGAAAACTGATAACAGTTTTGCTGAAGCCAGTACTGAGATGCCACCTGCAATGTTTGGCAGATGACTGTTATCTACGATATCAGTGCTTCTCTGACAGTATTATTAAAGACCTGTTGAAATGAGAAAGCTGTCAAGCATATAGTGAGACAGAAAACTCTACAACTTTCTTTCTGTGAAGTGATTTTGGAGTTACATGGAGTGAACTGCATGGCTTATTGGTCTATGTGTTACTCCGTTGTGCCTTTAAAAGTGGAGACTGCCACTGTTGTCTCACTTTTAACCCAGAGTCACCATAGGAGCAAACTGGGCCACTATGGCTAATTACAGATTGCATTTGACAAGAAATTGAACAATCTCAGAGCTGTAAATTATACCCTATATACTGTTAATGAAAAACATATCTTTTACTTTGAGCTTCCATGAAGCTGAGAATGAGCTGCAAAGAGAGAAAGTGGATGTGTCCACATGTATTCATATGAATGGATGGATTAGACCCTAGTAATAGGTGTTCATCAGTCTGAGGAACCCTTTTTGAAGCTGGGGTGTACTCTGGTATGGCTGAAACAAGGGGTTTGTTTTAGTTTGGTTTTTTTTCTTCCCCACTCTGGTAGGATCCGAATGCTAACATGAACAAGTCAAGAATCCTTTCATTATATTCTCTGCTAATACATTTCAAATTCATAGACAAGTAGTTACTGCACCATCAGTGTACTGCACATGAATGCCAACTAATCCAAAACACATGAGTGTGTGTGTGTGTGTGTGTTCATCCAAAGCTACTTACCAAGTTTATTAGGCAGCTCTGGAGCAAGTGTAACTTTAAAAGTGCAGCAGTTATTTCTTACCTTAACTTCATAAGGAACTATGCTGTTGATAGCAGCAAGAAGTAGTAATCTGTATTTCCTTGCTGTTGGCAAGCTTCCAGGCCTGACATGCTAATACGAAGAAGGGAAAAGTTACCTTGTATAGTGAGAGCTTAATCCAAATTTACTGCTATCTCAGTAACTTGAGCATTTTCAAAGGTGTGGTCCAATGTCTAGATTTAGAATGACCCCATAAGTCGTTCTTATAGTGGGGTATATACGAAGTTCATAAATGTGGATACATCTAAAGGATAGAAACCCTTTTCTAACTGCCAGCAATAAACATTCCTATCTGTAGCAATGGTAGGTACAAATCAAGTAAGTTAGGTCCTGCCAAATTTTTTGCATATCATGGTGGATGCTTTCAAAAATGAAATATGCAATATGGGGGAACTTTACACTTTGTATTGTGTTCAGTCCACACTGCAGACACAGGTTTCATTTCCAAACATCTCATAAATACTGACTTTCATTTTTTAATTTATTTCTGTTAGTCTCCATTTAGAGTACTTCTTTTTATTTATTTCTAGATGTGGGCAGAAGAAAAAGCTGGTGATTAACAATGGCAAAGGGGCAGTGGAGGACAGGAAGACAAGTGGATTAAATGGAGATGCCAGCAAATCACAAGAAATGGTGCACTTGGTTCATAAAGAACAGTCAAATGACCGAACAGGAGCATGTGATGAATTCCTGACTGTTAATGAAACACAAAATCACCAGGAGCTTGACATGAAGAGTGGGGTATAATGGTACCAAGTTGCTGAGTAGATCAGAGCTGGGGAAATCACAATTGATCACGTGGAACTTGGACAGGAATTCAGAGATGCACTGTGCTACTGATGTGTTTTGAACATAATTAAGTTTTATTCATTTTTAATCACTTTACAATTGTTTGAGTAAAAAAATTGACATTTGCTTCCTGAAAAAAGCCCCCAAGATTTTTCAGGTCCCAGTTCCTGCACAGAGGACCCTCACTGTGTCCTGGGCGTTAGGAGAGATGAAAGTTTATGTCGTTGTTCCCCAGATGGAAGGTCTTCACTGTGCAGAGGTACAGAAGTGTCCGGTCACTCCATCTTACAGGCATTTAAAGGTGGTAAACTTGCCATGGTACAAGAGTAAGTAAAGAACAAATGTCAACAGCAAAAATTAAGTTTAAACCAAAAAGTCCTTCTATGCAATGTCTAAAACATAGGAATCCTTCAGAAATGCCTTCCAGCCAGGAAGAGCAGAGGGTGCATTCAGAGTATAAACAAGAAGTGACATTTTATGTTGATTTATGGCTTGATCTGCAATGAGGGATACCCAGAAAGATACAATCTATTTATCTCACTTTTAAATGTCTATGGCCATAGATCAAGTGCTCTCGGGAAGTGGAGTACACAGATGAAAGCATGAGAGAATACATAATAAAATTTTGTATTTTGTTGTTCTAACAATCTGTACAATTATCCTTGAGTTTTTCAAGGATTCACTGATCTTCATCCTCCCTCCTTCATTGGTCACAGTTTGTGCATGTTTTCAATGAGTCTGTTAGGATAATGAATAAAGCAGAATGACCCCAGCTCTATCACACATGCACAAATCAAGCTATTGGAGACTGTTAGGGAAGATGACAGTATTTTATTCCTGAAGAGTAGGTCTCCATCTTCTGCTGTTTTACTTGGGAGATGCTGAGCCTTGTAAAACTTGTTTCCCTTGTAACTAGTATGTTGCACCAGTTTGCTGGGATTTTAAAAGTTGCCTTTTTATGATCTTGCTCAGTTTGTCTGAATTCTATTTCATCCGTGGTTTTCCCTCTGCTTTTTAAAAACACCAAAAGAAACATTACTTTTTTATTGGTACCAGAAGTTCAAATTCAACAGAAAACATCAAAGAAAATAAAAGGAAACTCTCCTAGCCATGTAATATAGCAAAGTAACTGCAGCTGCATTGTTATATGCTTCTGTTTGTCCTTATGTGTCTGTTATGTAAAGTATTTGTATTAAGCTATGATGCTGTGCATTATATTTGTATGAATTGTCAGAAAGAAAATTATTTACTGCCAGTAAATAAGAATAAAATAAGTACCATTTTTAAGAAAGTGTATTGGAACAGAGAGGGAATGATAACTTCTAATAGGGCTGCCTCTAGAAAATGCAAGCAAAAACCATCTACAGTAATTGCAACCAGTGGTCTGTGTCAGTTGTAGCAGGGCTGGTCAGATGTTCCTGTTCCCTGACCACAGCACCTGTCTTTGAAAATGTTCTGCTAAGGCATGTTATTTTATGTTTTCTGTCTAAAGCAATTTGGAAGACAAGTATTCAGCTGGCTAAATGCTAGTGTTAGCTGGCACTGATCTTTACTAGAATGTAAAGCACAAGACTGTTGATCATATTCCTCACTCGCATCTCCCCAGCAGCTCCCCATGTGTTTTGTTGAGTTGCTCAGTGCCTTAGTATCTGCAGGCAGATCTCAGGGGCAGTTTATGCCTGAGCAAACATCCCAAGACGGGTGGTTTTGGACTTTATGTAGGTCAACATGTTTCACCTACGTACAGTCACACAGCTCATGGTCCAAGCTAATGGGGTCAGTGTGATTTTACATCAGTGCTCGTGGTCCACTGTCAAACTTGTTGACTCTGCGTGTTGATTGTTTGTTTATTTCCTGAAACGTTTTTAAGCAAGATTTTCTATTTGCCATTAAAAGTCAAAATAATCTGTTGGAGGCTGTGTTTAAACTGGTGTTAGGTACTCATTTCACTAAGTATGGAGATCCAGAATAAGAATTATTCCTTTCTTTAAATCCTAATTGAATATAGGTCTCAATCAAAAGGAGGTATTTCATTGTCTTGAAGGCTATTTTTTTTCTTTATAAAAGAAAAATATGTGGCATGTGTTTTGTCTCCCTGTTCAGATGTTTAATGGTGATCTGCAAACTCCTTTCTAATTTATCCAATGTTCAGTGCCTATAAATACACGGACAACACTGGTTGGCTTCTTTTTATATTTTTAAATAGGAGATGCTCAAGTTGTCTTTACAGTGGCAATGCCGTTATTCTATATATGCTGATTCTTTTTAGGTTATCATCTGATTCATGTGTAAATCTTTCATTATAGTTTCAAAACTAGATGTGTAAAATAGTACATATTTTTATTAATCTTGGTTTTGTTATTTGAGGGGTTGTTTGTCGTGTGTATGGTTTTTTTATAGAGAGCACTTGATATATTTGCATATTTATTTAACAGATTAATCAGAATGAAAGAAAATATCTTCTCTAGATTGTAACTAGAAATAGTATTGCTAAAACCACATTGAACTGTAAAATAAGCTTCCAAAAATAAACTTGATTCCACATAGAGGGTGAAAAATAAGACTGGAATTATTAGTGGGAGAGACCAGGCTGGACCCAGAACAGACAATGTGATCAATTTGTGTTATTCCTTTGCCTTGAACAGTTTTGAACAAATACAATCCAGACCACCCTTCACAGAAATACTATCTAAAGCAGTAAGCAGCATTAAAAGCGGGATTGTATGTTTTATGAGAATGTAATATTTTCATCTAACAACTGAGGGTGTTTTTCACCTGCATTTTCTTCATGATCTTACAAGGAATGCTTGTTTAAAGCAAAGAAAGGACATGCAGCTGTCATGTCTACCTGTGTGGTTGTTTTAGAGCCTTTCCACAACATTAGTTCCACAACATATATTTCTGCACAATATTTTTCATGGGGTAGGGATGGATAGCAAGGATGACTTTATGTGTCCTTCGTCAAGTACAGCAACATCTTCTGTTTTACATAGTTTGAAGCAAGTTGCCTGGAATTTTATTAGAAGCCAATTACCAAGTGTCTCTTTAGAACACAGAAACAATGCTCGGCAGATGCAGAGGTCAGTAAATCATGCTGGTTAGGGCTGGTCCTAATTACTTTTCCCGTGGAAGTCCAGAAGAAATTAAATCCTCTGACAACTGTGTTCTGCCTCAGCATACAGACACCAGAATATTTTGTAAATAGGGAGTTAATCTGTTTATTTTATGCTGTATTAGCCAATAGTTGCCACTAGCCAATAGTTATTTCTTAGTGTTATTAAACAATCCAAGATTCTGGCTTCCCTGGTTGCAAGAGATTTCATTAGTCAAATACAAACCCTTTGGATAAACACAGGTGCTGACTAGTTTTCACCCATAGAGCAGAAAAGGACAAAAAGGTGTGCAGGAAAAGCACAGTGCTGGGCTGCTCCTTGGGGTGCAGTTTCAGCTGTGTGGGAGTGGTGACAAAGGGGAGATTTAGATTACATATAGGAAGAAATTGTTCCCCGTGTGGATGGTGAGGCCCTGGCACAAGTTGCCCGGAGAAGCTGTGACCGCCCCATCCCTGGCAGTGTTCAAGATCAGGTTGGACGGGGCTTGGAGCAACCTGGTCTAGTGGAAGGTGTCCCTGCTCATGGCAAGGGGTTAGAAATGGCTGAGCTTAAAGGTGCCTTCCAACTCAAGCTGTTCTGTGATTCTGAAAACTCTTGTTCCTTATGGGGGGCAAGAATTGTGCAAAGATGTTTTGGAGGTGGGAGCTCCAGGGGATTTGGGGCAGAGGCAGGATAGAGATGCTGGGAGAACAAGTAAAGGGAGAGTGAAATTTCTGTGCCATTACTGGGAAAGTCCCTTCAACACCCCCAGGACTTTAGTGCTTGAAAGTTTCACAGCTCTGATAAAGAAAAAAGAACTGGCCTTTTCCTGTGAACTCCCCCACCTTCAAGTCTGCATTCCCCCACCTCTACATTCCCCACCTCATTTTCAAAGTTATTTTGAACCATTTTCCCCTGGTAGCTTATTTCTCATTATTACTTTGCTGTGCTGCATGTGGCATCCACCAACACCATGCTGAGGGCAAGCAGCTGTGACGATAAGAAATGAAAGGCAAAGAGTAAATCTAGCAAAGATGAGTAACAATGTCTTTTGTACGGCACACTGTACTTTTTGGCCTCCTCATCTCACCCATCTGGAGTAAGGTTAGCAATGTCAAGGTTTCAAGAACATGTATCTTCTTGCTCATCTTCCTGTTTTTAAAGGACCAGACTGACATGGATTTTCACACAGCTGAAACGTGTGGCTGCACAGTGGTTTTGCAAAGTTTGAATTGGAGAAATGAACCCATCATCAAGGAACCTTTCCTGACCTCAAAGGAGCTGATTTGTGTTAGAGTGCAAGTAAAGCAGAGGCGGTGGAAGCTTTATGTATGCTTTGCACACATTCTTTCAATTTTGTCTGCATGCTTCCAGCAAGCATTAGAAAGGTTTTGCCTGAGTGACAGCTTCACTTTATTAAACCTTCTTACTCGACAGAAAAAGCGGGATTTGAATGAACAAGAGGATGGATGAAATCCATTTGTGCATTGTGCATTGAACGCTGGTGTGACTATCGTTAGTTTGTTGTTATTCTTGAGGAGAGAAAAAAATGATCTTTGGATCAAAACAAGTCCACAAATGAGAAGATGCCATTTTTGTTCTCAGAAATAGGCATAGCTTAAGCTAGTTTTAGTATCCCAAACAGGAGATCTAACTGTAAAACTACTTTTTTTGGGGGAAGATTCACCATGTTCATGTTATAACCTGCCCTTTATACAAAAATGAAATACAAGAAATTTATTTCCCATTGGCAAAAAATGTCTGTAAATTTACAGTAAAACAGGATTTGTCAAGTCAAATAGAATCTGGCATAAATTTAGGTGCATCTATTGGAAAACCCCCAAGCATTTCTTATAATATTAGAGAAAAGTCTCAGTTGGCTGCCTTGTAAGTGATGCCAAAGGCACAGCTGGCATTGTAGGCTGGCAGTGGGAAATCAGCATATGGCTCATAGGCAGTGGAGGCTCTGTACATCAAACAGGTTCCAGGTCTGCTAAATTTGGGCCTGAAGTCCTTCAGACTCTCAGAGCAACCCAGGACAGAGGAGGATGCAACAAGTTATATTCCACCTCTTTCCCAGAGGCTGTAAGTTTTGTAACTGAAAGCCTTTTCTCAGGCAATTGTGTTAGGGTGGCGACAGCTTTAGTGCCCATAAGCTAGCTCCGTGTTGCAGTGTATAAATGGTATGGTTACAGCTGAATTTTAGCTTTAAATTTACTTGCAGTCAGCAGCCTTTAGCACCATGTACTGAAAAGGCACTTTTGTTTTGTTTTGGTTTTTTTTTTGCCCTGGGTTAATCTGGTGATAAAAAAGTTTAGGTCATTTTCAGTGACCACATTTCATCACACAAATCAGGACTCGACATTTTCATTTTACCCAGAGCAGACAGTAACAAACTGGGTATGTTCTGCAGGGATTGGGTGTTAAGTGTGAGTTTCTATTCATCACTTTTTATCAGCTTACTTTTCTTAATAACAAGCATCTGTTTCGGGGCTGCTGCTGCAGATTGCTGGCAGCACCCTCACCAGAGCCAGCTCAGAGAGACCGCTTTCAGCATCTTTCAGCCTGAGCTTGTAAGATCAGTTTTCTAAGCTGAGCTGAACCCTGCATCCAAGGCAGAGTGATCTCAGCTAACAACAGCACAGCAAGGGAGAGAAAAGTCTTCAGGCAGGTTCTCTGGACTACAGCTGTCAATGATGCAAGCCTCGCAGCAAAAAGTATGTTGGGTTCATTTCACTTTTTGGATCTACAAATGATTCACTGTTTTGGCTTTGTTTAGGCACTGGCAATGTATGTCTAAATGCTGCCTGTCTGGCTGTACCCTAGTGCGCCAGTACGTGGGGTTTGTTTTACTGTGAAACTGTTTTACAGTCATCCAGGCAATTAAGGATGTTTTGTTTTGCAGCAGCAGGTCATTAGACTCACCAGTGGATATAAGTTTACAGTTATTGGGTACTTCTCTGAAGCTCCCTTGTGGTTCATTTTCTAGTTAATGTTTCTTTCATTCACCAAGAGGAAGTCTGAAATGAACTCTAGGTAGGGATGCTTACTTGTTCAGCAAGGGACTAAAAAACCAAACTTGCCTTTTGTTCAAGGCTCACCTGTGTGCACAGGACAGGTCTAAAGCCTACATCCAAGTCAAAAATGGGAGAAATCAGATGCAGAGATAGGCCAGAGGGTCAGCCTGCTGCTGATTAACTGCAAAGGCATGGGTCCTCCTCAGGGAGCCTTTTTTAGAGCAATCTTCAATCGTGTGGAGTAGTGCCTTCAAAAAACATTGTTGAAAAGTAAGCTAATAAAGCCTACCTGATCCTCACTTGAATTTAAGTAATATCAGTAACTTGGGTGAAAGTGGGATAACTTCCTAGCCCAGTTCCTCTTCTTTCCCCTTCACCGAGCTGGGAGTCACTTGTCTTTCTCACTTGCATGTCTCCACATCAGCATTTCACAAAACACCTCTTTTGGTGGAATCATGGTGCATCTTTGGGCACCCCTGTAAAAACCCACCTAAACAGAGGTAGATCAGTCTGATGAATCAGTATGGCAAACATGTCTTTAGTTCAGTCACAAGTGACAGCCAACAGCATCGCACTGTGAAAGACGGACCCTAGGTTGCTTTTCTAAACACTAGTCCTCGTACTACAGCAGCACCACTACCAGCGTGTGGGCTCGTTCCCCTGGATCCCATCACTGTGAGACGCAGTGGGTTTGTAATTCATGTCTCCGCAGACATATTTTGCTTGTTGCCACAGAACCTGCCTGCCTTGCTAACTGCCATGACTGCAAAAACTGATTGTGCATGCAATCTTGTTTCCTTCCTGCGCCTGCTGCAGCACAGCAGCGCTTTCGTTGCGTGCTACCCACGCGAGACAGCAGACGGTGTAAGGGCTTGCTGCAAATAACTGGGTGTCATTTTTAATGTTGTTTTCCTTCTAAAACACTTTCATGTCCTTGTCCTGTTTACATTTACTATCCAGTACAAAGGAGAAGACTGTTTAAAGTTTAGCAGCCCTGAAGTGTCCTCTTGGTTTTGCTTTCATGCCTAAGAAGGGCTATAGAAATACCTCTTAAGATGGGTCAGAGATTCATGACTCAGCATTGCTTATAGAACCTTATAGCAGATGCTAAAAGATTGCCAGGTTGGATGGGGCTTAGAGCAACATGGTATAGTAGAGGGTGTCCCTGCCTGTGGCAGGAGGTTGGAACTGGGTGAGCCTTAAGGTCCTTTCCAACCTAAACTATTTGTGATCCTATGCTTTCCTGTAGGGAGGGATGCACTCCAGATACAAAGACACTCCTGAAATCATCTTTTTTTCCTAAGGCTGAGGACATGGAAAACCACAGACATACAAGGGACTTGCAAGAGTCTAGAGAATCAGTCTTTGGTGTGTGTATTTCTGAAAGGGACAGCGTCATATAACTGCAGAATTGGCTTCTGCATGGACTGGGTTTTTCTTAGGCCACTGCAGAAAGATAGATTTAAAGAAGAAATAAACATAAGTCACAGCATTGAGCCTTTCATTTCAAACTTTTTGACATGATGTGTAGCAAAAGAATAACCACCTTTTGAGGAGGGAATTTGAATGCAATGCATGAGTGATGTGGAATCCTGAGTGCAACCAACTTCAGCAGCGTGCATTTATCAGCAATGCTTGCTGATGAGGCCAGATGAGGATGTTTCTGCCTCTGGTAGAAAGCAGCAGCATGGCACAGAAATGGCAGCAGATAGCTGGGGCCTCCGGTTTATCTTTAGCCCAAAGATGTTCCTAGGACTTGGTCTGTTACTGACTCAGAGGGCAGATCGCCAGCTGAAGCGCTGCCAAAGCCACTTCCTGCCGCGCCTGCCTTTTCTTTGGAAACTACTGAAGTGGATGTTGGCTTTGGTTAGATTAGTAAGAACTAAGCCCAGGGCTGTGCAGACTGTTAAACCTCACAGCCTGGGTTTCAGTTATGTGTCTTGATCACACAGCGGTAGATATGCTATTTCCGTCTGAGCATTAATGTCAGGGCTTCCTCTCCATACTTAACAACTGCCAGTGCTGTGGACCATGGCTCACTCCATGAGCATCTCTAAATGTATGTATTAAATAAGAATTGATTTCTCTACAAAGTGCTCCAGGGGTTCAGCTACAGGTTTTATTTTTATTTCATTTTTTAATTTTTTTGAAAGGCTATGAGCAGTATTTTTTAAGCATCCATTGTAGGGAAGTAAGTTTCTAAAGCAACAGCAGCCATGCCATTGTATCATCCTACTCTTCTAACATCTCCTCTCACTTCTCTAGACTTCATTGCCAAGAACTGTAATTAGTGCATTCTGGCCTTTGTGGCAAATGATCTCATTTGCAGCCAGCACCTTGGAGTATTTAGAGGATACAGTGGTGAGGGGTGAGATTTCTAACACTTTGGCAGTCAGGCACATCTTCCACCCTGCCTGCAGTTTTCAGAACTAGCAGCCTCTCACATCAGACTGCTTTATCTAAACCCAAAGCACGCCCATACTGAGCCCAGGCTGACATTAAAACTCACAGATATAAAGCCATGAAAATTATGAATTGACATTTATTGATATGTACAGAATAGGTACAACACTTAGTGAAATATTATATTCATGACTATTTCCAGTATAGAAAAATGTCTAGTTTGTTTTATACGCGTAAGTTACAGAAATCAGTTCACACCATAAGAAAGCATTAGAAGCAAATGACTACCAATTGTTGAACTAAAAAAACCAGACTCAGTCTATAAGGCATTCCAGCTACAATTTACAAGAGCAGAGCTGAGAGTTGGGAGAAATTTTACCATCTGTGTTCAAGATTCTGTGATTCAATACAGATTTCATCCTTCTGTGACAAGTTCCAGTTTCTGGTTGTTCAAAGAATGACAAATACAGAGTTTTGGGCAGAGCAGGACTGAAAATCAAGTGCTATTTTTCTGTATGTTAATTGTCAGTGACAGTGTCTGCAGAAAAGGGTTTTTTTTTAGAAAACAGTGTTCTTCTGTAGTGGTGAGAGGAAAGAAAAACTGATAAAAACCAAGTAACTGCTTTCAAGATCTTCTAGTATTAGTTGAAAATGATCATTGGTAGTGGCTTTATCTCCAATTGTCTTCCACTACTTAAACACTATAATACTACTGCTATCAAAATGAAATTCATATGCGTATGTATGTGGGCATCTTACAGTAAGTTTTCACAATTTCAGTACTTTTCCCACCTTTTTCTTTGTGACAATGTCATTGATAAACGCTGTTTATAGCAATTAGTCAAACCCATGGTATCTTACTAAAACAACTCAAATAACTTACACTCAAAGGAAGGATGACTTTGTTTTTCTTCTTACACTGATGGAAAATATAAGTAGTTTCATTGTTGCAAATAGAGAAAATCGATGCAAATGAGAACATAATCAGTACTAAAACATCTGAATGATTTGTATGGATGCTAAATACAATCAAGACAATTTTTGTGCTGCATAATAGCTTAGGAAAGATATTATGCAGAAATTATCTTTGTTCAGTTTTTCTAAATACAGTGTTTTCTTTGTAATAACAGCATCATCTTGTTACTAACAGCTAGCAGAATAGCAATTTTCCCCTACACCAAAAGAATTAAAAAGTTAAGCTTTAACTATTATCACTTTACTCGTATTCCCTATGTCTTTTATTTCCCGTGATGTAAAGTAAAGAAGTTGTACAGTGGTTGTACAGTGGTGATCTTAAGGGTCTTTTCCAACCTAAATGACTCTTATGATTAATTATAAAATAAACTCTGCTACTGATACTGTACAGTATGCAATTTCAAAATCCGGGGAACTTTTTGAGTGTAAGGAAAAGACCAACCTTATTCTTTTTCCTTTTCATTCATGAAACATCAGAAAACATTCCAGCTCATAACTGGTCACTTTTAAGAGGGGGCAAGGGATAATGAATAGGCAGCCCATAGTACTGCAGTGTATTATTCATACGGAAGCACCGTAATGTGATGCTTCATCAAGTGGGATGCTTCACCAAGCAGGATGCTTCCTGTGCTTTGGGGCCTAATTTTATCTCTTTCCACTCACAGAGGATGATTATGAGATTGAGGCCCAAGGTATCTAGGAATGAACCAACTTCTTCTTGCTGTCCCAAGCTCTTTCAGAACCACCAGAAAAGTCTTGTTTTTTCACATATATGAACTGTAGCCCTGATTACAGAAAATTTGTGCCACAGACTATATCCTTCATATGTCTATTTTATAATCAGACATACCTTTTGTGACTAGCAAACAGGCCTGTACAACAACCACAGTAACTTTAAAAGCATTTAGCTTTGCATTTCATTTCCAAATAGCTATTAATACACTTTTTTATCAATGAAAGAAACAGTGCACCTTTTGTCTACGAGTGTATTAATCTTTCACAGAGGGTGCTCCTGCCAAGGGAATGAAGCAGAGGTTCCTACTTTGACCCCTCAGGCACTCTGGAGAGAACAGGCAGCCCCATGCAGCCTTTCCCTGTCCCAGCCAGGTGACTGCACTTGATTTCCTGGCATGTGTAGTCAAGGAGGACCTGGAAGCAACTCATCAGGATCCTGTGATGCCATGATATGACTAAGGGCTGAACAGTGCACAGAGTGAAAAGCAGCCAGGGCATCCTGCAGGAATGTAGTTAATTTGATTTCCCCTTATTCACTGTGCCTATTTAAACAGTGACTTACTTAAGCTATGGTGATAAAGAGTCCCAACATTTCAAGCAAACAAGAGTAAAACAAAACCAAACCTAATCATTCTAGGTAAACACTAATTCGTAATGATGTTGTAACTGCATTCACAAGGCAGTAAATCTATGCTGTGAACACTTTCACTCTGCCAGGGAACTACACGCATGCAGATACTAACACATACCACACTGGTTAGATAGCTGAAAGCTAAAAATAACATTTTTACCGTAAGTTGGCCGCATACATGATTCTCAATGTTATCAGAACAGGATACTCCATAATAGACAGATAAAGCAATCACTAAGCAGTGGAAACTAATCAGTTGAATGGCCGAAAGGAAACAAGCCCAGATACAAATGACAAACAGAAAGTAGAACAGGATTTTGAAAGACAGTCTAATTTTCTACTATGACTTAATACACAGAAACCAATTAAATGAAATTAGAGCACTGCTATACATACTGTATACACCATTTCACTGAAATTACATGTCGATAGCTATATTATCTACACTAAGTGCAGAGAGGCACTGGACATCATGCTTCAACAAAATGTCAAAACTGGTATCAATAAAGATTTACAACTATTAGTAATTCAGAACTATTCTATCTGCAGTTCCTATTAAGATAATACCTGGTACATCTGATTCAAAGTACAAGAAAGAGAGTAAAACACAAAGATATATCAACACACTTCCTACATATACATCTACTACAAATTTAGACTCCAAAACCTCAGCAGAATAACATGGCCCCAGGGATTTCTGAATAGTTGATGACATACCCAGTATCAGTCATACTGGGACAGCAATAATTGCTATTCAATGTTTATTTTGTTTTAAATAATAGTCAAGGAGATAGTAGGCCATGAAAGATTTTTAGTGATCTAATTGTTATGAATATTTATATTGGTTTATTTTATTCATCTAAACCCAGTTCCTTTTTAATTAATTAGAAATTATTATAGCCACAGCCTTAATGTCAACAGGTATTTGCCTAATGGGAACAGGTGACCATAATAGAGAAGCACCTGTCACTTGTCCTGGTCAAAAGATATAGTGGTTGTTCTCTTTAAAATATGTAAGAAAGCAGGAGGTATTTGTACAGATGCTATCCAATTAAACTGGTCCCAAAGTGGTGACGTTGGTCCTTTTCAAGAAGGCAAAGGTTGGTGGCCAAATCATGAGCTCTTTCCACAGGCTGAACTCATATACACTGTACTGTAGCAAGATAGACTGGGTACCTGATAAGATATTTTTTGCTTATGCAGATCTCCAGTTTTCTTTAGCTGTATTCTGAGTCAGCCAATTAGATGTGATCACCTCCTAAGAAAGAATTGCAGGATTTGGCAAAGGTAACAGCAGGAAAGATGACAAAAATGAGGGACGATTGCCAAAATTAATCTAGAAGTTAATCTAGAAGATTGTTCACATTACTGTAACATTGTTCTGTAATGAACTGCAGCATTTAAGGACATCTCAGGCTGAGAGAGCTGGGCTTGTTCAGCCTGGAAAAGAGAAGGTTCTGGGAAGACCTTAGCACAGCTCCCCGTGACTAAAGAGAATCAGGAAAGCTGGTGGGGGACTTTTTACAGGGGCTTGTAGTGACAGGACAAGGGGAATGGCTTTAACCTGATAGAAGGGAGATTGAGATGAGATCTGAGGAAGAAGTTCTTCCCTATGAGGGTGGTGAGGCCCTGGCACAAGGTGCCCAGAGAAGCTGTGGCTGCCACATCCCTGGCAGTGCTCAAGGCCAGGTT
>JBAFWW010045255.1:6547-18099 GCA_036873685.1 Agapornis canus
CCCAACTTTCCCAGCCTGTCTTTGTATGGGAGATGCTCCAGTCCCTGATCATCCTGGTGGCCTCCTCTGGACTTGTTCCAACAGCTCCTGCCTGCCATGCTGGTGCTGACTGGTTCTTCTCACAGCTACCTTGGAGGCTTCCATGGGGCATTGTTTCTGCTGGGTGTCAGCAAAGATGCTGTTCCCATCGCTCTCAGCCCCAGTGAAAGAGCTGATGAGCCTGCTGCCAGGCTGTGTAACCTCAGCTCTAGGCCAAGCTATTTGCCCAGGTTAACCCAGGAGGCCCCTTTGATCTGACTTGTCCTGGCCCAGAGACATTGGGAGAGTTTGGAGCTTGGTTCCTGCAGGCTCCAATCTCTTCTTCCCAGCTCATTTTGGGACAAAGCAGGAGAGTGTGTGGCTGAAATGGGATCTCTCAAATTCACCCCAAACAATGCTGAACCTAATGAGAAATAAGAGCAATAGGTAAGATTGCAACCCTGGACTTTAGGAGAGCTAACTTTGGCCTCTTCAGGGACCTTCTTGGAAGAATCCCATGGAAATGGGCCTGTGAGGGAAGAAGGGTCCAAGATGGCAGGTAAATATTCAAGGATGACTTCCTCCGGGCTCAAGAACAGTGAATCCTCATGGGTAAGAAAACAGAGGGGACAGAAGATCTGCATGGATGGGAAGAGGATGTGGTAGATGTGTGGAGGGAAAGGAGTGGGATAGGAGAGTAGGGAATGAGGTTAAGATAGAGATGGGGAGAAGAAGGGGATGGAAAAGGGGGTGGTAAATGGGATAGGAAGGAGTCAGCTCTTGTTAGAGAAGCACAGATTCAGACAGGAGCTTGCAGTAGCCCAGCCACATTGGACACAAGCAGCCTTGAAAAGCACTGCATGCCCTTCTTGGCTGTTATCCCAAGGGCTATGCTGCTCAGGCAGCCAACTGTACCAGCAGGATTTTAGTTTCCATCCAGTTTCCTGATGGTCCAAGCAGCCTGAAAACTTGAGCAGTGACTTGTGCCTGCTTGAGACTGGGGAACAGGCCCTGCAATGGATGCGCACTGCAGTGCGGCACCGGGGTCGGGTCACTGAAGTCACAATTAGGGAGTGAAACACAATGGGTTTAGAGCTTCATTCCAGGAGCACTGCGTTTCTCCTGAATTAGAGATGTTTAGGCGGGTTTATGAGACATTGCCCCATGTCAAAAGGTCCATGGAAACAGAGGGAGCGGTAGCTGATATACAGCAGTTTAACCATTAAAAGAGGAGTTAAAGCCAGCATTGATTTTTATAGTGACAGCATTAGGTGCTCTGGCAGGGACCTGTGGGGGTGAGCAGAGGAAACCATAGCAAAACCCAAGGATGCAGGACAGTGAAGTTGTGGCCTGGCATGGAGTGATGCAAAGTAACCTGGGCAGAAAGGACACACAGGGAAGGAGTCCCCATGAGGGATGGGAGTCCCACGAGTGTCCCTGCCTCGGCTTCTTGCTGGATAGAACCTCTGCAGAGGGCAGAAGTGGGGCAGGGAGCCCTGGGAAGCCAAAGTCCATCTTTGATTGTCTTCCAGTAGCTTTATTTGACTTCCCTATACAGGCACATGCTGCCGGGGTGCAGCCCACATGTGGTGGGAAGTGGAGAGGATGGTGGGTCACCAGGCAGTGGCTGCAGCCCCCAGTGCTCCTCTGCCTCAGAGCAAGAGGGAGCCCTTGGGATGCTGCTTCCCACTGGCATGGGGATGGCAGATGTTCCTGACATCTGCCCAGGGCCCCTGGGATCTCGGACTGGGGATTATTCCCCCTTAGACTCACTGTTATTTGCAGTTCTGTCCCTCTCAGGCAGCAGAGCAGAGACAGTGCAAGTGTGTCCCTGCCAGTGGAGCTGGGATGTCCTCACAGTTAAAAATGCCTGTTCCGTGTTTAAGTAAGTGGTCAGGCTGGATTTTGATCCCGTTGTGGCATAGCACATGTGTTCTGTTACATCCCCCTTTCCCCCCAAGGGGGTCAAAGCCGTCATGCAGGCATCTTCTGTGTTTTTATCTAAATCAAAATTAAAGGCTCCTTAAGATACGTGGTAGAAATTAAATGGAGCAGTGATGTGCAAGAGGAGTCTCAGGGAAAGCACTGTTATAAAACCTGGCTCCCTGCAGTGTCTCTGAGGGCTTGTACTGCAGCTGAGCTCTCACTGCAGTCTCCATACTGGAGGAGCAAGTTCAGGCTTTGCTCTTCAGCCTGGCCACCGCTTTCCACTCCGTTACCCGGATACCTCCCACATCCTGAGCGTTACTGAAACGGGCTGAAGGAGAAATGTTTGTGAGTGGGGCAGGAGCGGGGCTGGAGCATCCTCAGCCCAGGCGGCTCTGCTGCGGGATGGAGCTGTGGAGGATGAGCGAGCACGTGAGCCCCAAACTAGGCCAAGTGCTCCTCTCCCGGGTTGTCCTGGCCCCGAGCAGGAGCAGAATCAGGGACACGCTGATGACTTCGCTGCAGAAGCCGGCAGTGAAGTGGGACATGGAGTGCTCTGAGTGCACGGGGGCTGAGGGGAGCAGGAGCTGTCCTGCCCCTGGTGCAGATATCCCAGCAGGGACCCCAGGGGGATTTGAGCTGAAGGGAAAGGGGGAAACCTCAGCAATGACACAGGGAATTACCACCAGAGGGCACTTAGATATTGCTCTTGTTGAACAAATGGTGTTTCCTAGCAAGAGGCCAGCTCTGGATTGCCTGACAGTGCACATCCAAGCCTGACTCATCGCTGGCACAGAGAGCAAAGGAAAGCACTCACAAGGCATTAGAGAAATCACGCATGGATGGGAATTCACTAGCAAGATGCAGGGAATTGATCTTTCCTTCCAGGCTTCTTCAGAGGGGTCTATCTGGTCCCTTAGGTGAGCAGCACATCATTAGACTGACCTGTGTGGTAGCCACCAGGCTTGGCACAGAGGAAAGGACACCTCCATCCTGCTCACAATGAAGATGTCCTGTCTGCTGTCCCTAGTGCCGAGGATACAAGAGTCACAGCCCCAGCAGGGATGTTCACCTGCTGTCGTGCTCACCTGGGTGCATCCATGCCCTGCTTTTTATTCCAGAGCTGGGCAAGGGTATAATTGTTGTGACTCTTCTAGGAGAAACTGCGGGAATGGATAAGGCAGGAATTGGGTAGGATTTCAAACCCAGCTCTGAGAGCTCCTTGATACCCATGAGGATGTGGGTGCCAAATGAAGTGTGCCGGTGTGAGGACTGCCGTATACTGCAGGTGAGATACACTGCAGGGGTGAATAGGAAGACTTCCACCCTTGTTCTCAGCACCAGGCACAGCACCCTGTTCATCACCAGCACGTCCCCGGAGGCACGCTGGGGCTCAGCAGTGGGGGTGATGGCTTGGCTAGGGTCACAGGGCAGCTGTGGGTCTTGATGCCATGCCTGGGGGTCTGCTCTGGGCACAGAGTATTGCAAGGACCAAAGAGTCAGAAACTGGCAGCACTACAAGTGTAGGGGATGGATATGTGAAGGGAGTGTGGTCTCTAGAGATGGAAAGGGGTGGCCCTGTGGGTCCCCATCCATGGGGTTCTCCCACCAAGGCCTGCCAAGCAAATGCCCTCATTACCCCAGCTATTGGCTTTGCCAGGACTAGGCCCCTTCATGCTCTTAGGTTTGGCTGCTTACTTGCAATTAGCACTAATTACTGTCTCTTTTGACAGTGCCTTGTCTCTAGATCCCTATGTCCTGTTCATGACACATCACGCTGGGTGCTGGGCTTCATTGTATCGTGAGGCACCTCCATCAGCCTTGGCAGCAAAGCCAGAGGGTTATTGTGGGGCTGCAATCTGTGGAGGGGCTGCCTGCAGGGGTTTCAGTTTGGGGGGCACCTCAGCTCTCTGAGGGCTCCATGATGCCTTTCACTCTGTAAAGCTGTGGTGCTGGGTCTGCTGTCAGCATGTTACAGGGTCTCCTTGACTGCTGGGGGCAGAGTGGGACTGTGGGGCACTGCTGGGGTGGCAGTGAGAGGTAGAAGATGGTGTTAGATGTTGGCACCAGCACTCCCACATCTAATGGCTGCGTGCCCATAGGATGGACTGGGCAATCCCTCCCAGTCCCCAAAAAGCCATGGCTGGAATGCAGAGGCCATGCCAGGAACCTGTGTGTTCTAGCACTCTCCGCACTTGGACAGGGACACCATGGTGCAAGGTGGCATGCCTGGCTGTGACAGCAGCTGGACTCAAGGGGACATGTCCTGGCTCCAAACAGGGTCCTTCACTGAGGCTTCCTGGTGCTGTTGCCATCTGTAGCTCACCTTTCCCACCTATACTTTGCTATTGCTCAAATGATGGTGCTTCAGAAGCTTCTTCAGGTCCATGAATCTTTAGCCCCTGGCAGAGCCACAGGTTTTTAAACCCCAAAAGGTTATTGAATAATTATTTGCTATTGCTGTATGCATTATTACCAATCCCACCACACAGAAATAGGGGTTTGCTGAGAAACCATCAAGCTGTAGGCTAAACTAAGGGAAGTCCAACACAGAGAACATAGGGATTAGGGACATTTAGTGCCATGGGGCATCGTGAGGGTTGGGAGAAGCATGGCCAGAGGACATCACAGCAGGGCACAGGGATTCCCTATGTCCCTACTGCTCTCTGTGGTGGGTGTCACAGCTCATCCTGCATGATGTTACTTTTAGTGCTAAGATCCTCTAAGACCAGGGACTGTTTGCTGTTGGGGTACAGCAGCTCCCGTCCTTAGGGGAGCCCAGCAACCATGTCAGAGCACAAACTGCTCTCGTTACCATCAGGAGGAATGATGGTGCTTTTCCATGGCCATTCCTGAAAGACATACTCGGGCAGGTTCCTTCCATGACCAAGGTGAACAGCCTCAACTGGAAACCCTTTGTGGGACGCGGCCTGCAGCGAGGGTCATAGCTGCAGTTAGCTCATCTCACCTGGCAGGGCAGGCAGAGTGCATGGGGGATCTGCTGCTTGCAGCTTCAGTGCAGTTCAGTTTCGGTGGTCAGCCCTCAGTGCTTGCTCCTCCTTGGGCAGCCACGGGGTCAGGCTGGATCAGGAGCCGCTTCTGGGAGGGAGAGCAAGGGGAGGTGCAGGGGAAGCAAGCGTCTGTTGTGCAGGCAGAGCGCTCGGCAGGGCTCTGCTGTTCAGAGCCAGGAACCAGCCCCTCTCTGTTCACTGCTCTCTCGGGACACCCTTGCTGGGGGTCAAGCTGTTGTGGACATCCCCCAGCACCGAGTGCTCAGTGTCGGTGCTAACGGGAGCAGGCGGCTGCCTATAAACGCCCTGATCCAGCCTCCAGAGCAGCCGGAGGTGTCTGTGCATCAGCTCATCAGGAGGGGCAGAGCAATCGCTCACCGAGAGCCGCATCCCCTCCCACCTTCCACCTTCCTCCTGGCCCCGCGATGGAATTCACCATCCATCCCTCTCTGCCACAGCTGTTGATTCTCAGGCCTCCCGAAAGGCTGGGTGAGTTGTGAAATGAGACGCAGTAGGAGATAAGCCTCTCCCACCCCTCCTGTGGGTGGCTGCAAGTGATCAGGTTGGTTTCCCATCTGAACAAGTATTTGATGCTATCATCAGTATTGCTTCTCCCTTTTAAGCTCCTCTCTTTCCCCACTTTTAGCACCTCCATATGTTAAACTTGGAGAAACAAATCTGGGGTGAAATAATTCAGATTTGAATTGGGTTGAAAGGCTGAGGGGAGAAAGGGTTTGGACATGGATCAAGTTCATGTCTATGCCTCCTCATTCCAATTATACATCTCCTGAAATCAAGAGCAGCCTCTACTCCCAACACCTACATGGCAGTGCTGGGGAGCTTTCAAGTCACCTTTCCATGCAAGCAGCCGCAGTGGTGACAGCAAAAGTACTTGGCTCTGGCTTCCTATGCCAGAAAATGCCTCCCTGCGGCACTTTCTTCTGGAGTAACCCACTTCAGCCAACGTCCAGAAAACACAGCAGGTTCTCAGCAATGCCAAGCAAGCCAGTGAGGAAGGAATTGCTTTGGTTGGAAGCCATCACGTGAGGCAAAGCTGACTCAAGATGCTCTGTTTCTGAGTTACTGGAGTGTCGCCCCATCAGTTACAAACGAATGGCACCAGTTACTGAAAGCACCAAATCATGATCATTGTTCTTCCCCAGTGCTTCAGCTGGGGTTTTGTTTTAAGCACTGAAATGAAAAGAGCCAGCAGAGCAGCAGGATCAGAGCTGCGGGCACATCCAGCCCACCTTGTCCTTTCCCAGCCCCATATTAAAGCATCGTTGAAGCTGTGAGGCTCAGCAGTGGGTTGAATCATTTCCTACACTATGGTTCCTAACTCCTGATGCTAAAAAGACCGGGTTGGGGGTGGGACAGGAAATAAAGCTAATGAGGGAATGTTTTCTTCCAAAATAAGTCCTTGCATGGCTCAGAAAGGTGCAGAGCTGCAGTTTCAGCTTCTTCTCAAGCACCAACCATTGGCTAGGGCTGGTGGGTATCAACGTGGAGAAACATCCATGCCAAGTAAGTTCTGGATGTAACTCAGATAAGCATAGCTATTTTATCAGTGTGTTAGATTCAGAAAGCATATTACTAGCAGTACACTGCTCAGAACCACGTGCTTGCTCTTACAGGAGGAGAAGATGCATATAAATACTCTATTCAGAAGAATAAGCGAGAGCAGAATCATTGGCAGTGAAAGCAGCATGGTGTGCAGTGTGCCGTGATCAGTGAGGTGAAAGGCTTGGGGAGAGCAGGGCTGCACTGCCTGGCCAGGGATAGATACCTTAGGGCTTCCCAAACAGTGAGGATGAGAGGAGTGGGAAGCAGGAGCAGTTGGACTGGGGACACTGGCTGTGTGCACGGAGCAGAGTCTGGGCTCAACACTCCCCAGCAGCTTGGGGGTGGTGGTGGTGGTGTGGGAATCCTGCCCTGAACGTGAAGTGTGAAATCCATGTCCAAAAGTATTCCAAATGGTGCATAATGTAAGCATTTGTCAGGTTTCCTAACCAGGCACTGAGCACTGAGAGCATTAAATTAAACATTAGGTGACTTGGCATGCTTTATGAGAACGCCTGGGAAATGAGGAATGCGGGATAGATTGCATTATTTATAGTTTCATTTCTTCCCTAGTTTGAACGCCTCTGAAGGAATGAGCACATGCAGTGCTTAGAGGGGGACACAGTGTGGCCAGACCCTGCACTTGCAGCGACTGCCTGCTATTCCTGCCTGGTCCTTTTCCATGCATTTCTCCATCCAGCCTCTCACTAACTGCACTCCTGCTGCCTTCCTCCCACGGCCAGAGGCTCTGCACACTGGGCTGGAGCCCCAGTGCAGAACATCACCTACTCCATCCTCCACACCGGAGCAGCAGAGTGCTTCGGGAGCTGCATAACCAGCTCCCACCTTGGGGAGTAGCCCCAGTGCTCAGAGGGGTGGAAACCCCCTGAATTCACCTTCAGCCTTGATGATGACCCAGAGCATTCAATCCGCTTCTGCTCCTCGTGACTGCCCATGGACACGAGGGCCTTGAGCAAGGTCATGGGGCTGGGAGCACGGGGCTTTCCTTGTGACAGCAGAAAGCACAACCAAGCCGTGCTGGAGCTGGGTTTGACAACTTGTTACCTTGAAGGATGATGTTTTACTTCTATCCCAATGCTTTCTGCTATAAAATATATATTTATCTATATACATGCACCAGGACTCTGACGGGCGAAAACCGCGGCTAAGCAGTTCCATCTGCCACAGGGCTTCCAGCTCAGAGCATCCTTCTCTGTCTCAGCACTGCAAGCAGTTGTCTGGAATACGAAAGGGCAGTCTCACGGTGTGGAGGGGGTCGCAGAACATTAGCTAGCACTCCTGCCAGACCTCACTGGGACAGACACACTCTGCATCTTCCTCAGAACCTCGTTTAACCCCCAAGGATGCACTGAGAGAAAAAAAAAGGCCTTTGGGAGATTTTAAAGAACAGCATGAACTAAAAAAGCAGCTGCCGAAATTGATTTCCAGCATTAAAAATCAGCACTGATGAGAGCCATCTTAGATCAAATAATTTATTTAGTAATTCCATGTAAACACTTCAGATTTACTAGCAAATACAATGCTTGCTGTTCTTTTAAATAGATCATTCAAAAAATAAGAATCTATTATTAATGGCAGGTTGACTAGAGATCTCCATACTACTGTACAATAAGGAATTGGTTTTCTAATGGATTTAACATCGTGATTTTTTCTTGTTCTGCATCTGCTTTACACAAAGCCCAAAGGACACACGTTTGAACTGCTCCCTGACGATGCCACTGCGGACTGGGGTGTTTTGGGGAAGGTTCGCAGGCAAATCCTCCCATCCTGGCATTGGTATAAGCTGCTGTGAGGGTGGGATGGCAGAACTTGCGTGAACACAGCTCACAAACACACGCCTTTTCAGTCAGAAAACGGAAAAGTGAACGGTGGAGAACTTCTCTTTGGGTTGTATAAAAGCAACGAACTCCATCGTTGGCATTTACTTATCCACACAGCAGTACACATACACGTATCCACAGTCTCGGGAAAGCATCCTATGAGCTGGAGAAAGCAGTGGTTCTGAGGCTTGGTACACCAGTGCACTAAAACCAAAAGAATGATACCTTCTTACATAGTCAAATGAAAAATAAATATCTTTATTGTCTGCCTACTTTATTTCAGTTTTCCAAATAAATTTTAAATAAATCTGTACAAAGTATACTGTTACAGTATATATTTGTAAGTTAACTGAAAGGCCTAAGTGTAACAACACTACAATAAAGCAGTATAGATTGGCACATCTCTAATAAAGATTAACTTTTACACTCCAAAAATACCAGCTCCCGTGAAAAATCTTATATAGTTTTGATATCTTTTATGCAGAACATATTACAGTCCAATTCTGCCCTGCCTTCAACAGAAAATAACTCCTCATGGTTTTTTTGCAGAGAATGTGAACATCTTTATGCTGTTAAAGGGACACCATCAGAGTAAAAGAGAGAGAGAGAGAATGGAAGAAATAAAACGGGTATAAACTTTGGTCAAAAACTGGCAGGTTTGAGGCTTGGTGCTTGTGTACCCATCTCACCGAGCGCTGGCCGCAGTCAGTGCCGTGGTGGCAGGACCTCTGGAGCCTCCTCGTAACAGGGATGCAAAGTGCTGCAGGAATGCTTCCAGCCAAAGAGCCAAACAAGAAAAGGATATTTTCTTTTACCCCTTGCAATTAAGAGAGCAGTAACACACATGCACGGGGGCCAGTTTTGCTTCCCCTCCCCTCCAAAACCCCGAGAATCTACAATTGATCTGAGAGTGTCCCTTTGCCCAAAATAAAGACTTCCGCACTGTATAGACCAGACACTGACGTAAACTTGCTCACAGGGAGAAAGAGCCACACTTCCCAATTCAAATTGTCAAATCCAACTGCAGTTGTTACGATTCCCGAGCTCTTGGAACCTCCTAAGCTCTCATTAAAGAATTCCAAACTGGGAATTGGGGGATAAATACAGATTAAGAGCAAGTTTTCTCTCTTAATCTTTCCAGGGATAGATTAAATCAATGTTTACATGCTGAAAGTTAATCTTACATTAGAATGTAATGCAATATTGGCTGCAACATAAACCTATAAATAAATCAACTACCATAGATTAAACTCTGTTAAATATTTCTAAGTTAATAAAATATTGACAGTATTATAAAATTACAGTATTTACAGTAAGAAAAATCTAGACTAATATATACCTTTAACAGATCTCTTCTCCAATTGGGGGTTGCAATGGAATTATGTATATATGAACAATGTATTAGAAAGTTGCATTGCAATTATCTTTGTTTCCATTAGAGCTAGAGAGGGTGATCTATCACTGCCTTGGACAAAAAAAAGAGTAAGTGACTTCTGATGGTGGGGTGTAGCTTTTGAGTACCAAACTGGTAACAGGAGTCCTCCGCAAGACGTCTGAAGATAAGGTAGGACCAGCCTCAATTGCTCAGATTAAAGTTGTGTTACAGAACTGCCAGCAATCAGAACCACCCAGGCTGCAAAAGGGGAGGAAAGGTAGTGTTCAGCTCAAAGTGCACAGCTGGAAGGGCTCCCCTCACTCTGGACTCCAACTAAGGCTGCAGGAGCTTCAGCCTGCATCTGAAACCTGCAAACCCCTCAGCTTTGGTGTTCATTAAGAGGAAAATAGACACTGGTGCTCCTTAAAGGGACATGGTTAGGTTGCAGCTAGGCCGAAAGAGCTCTCACCAACCACATACGATACAACCAGAGTAGGCGTTTGAGATCCTCTTTGGCTTGCTTTGTTGGGAGGTTGCATTTTGGGAGGTTTTATTTGAGGGGTCTTTTTTTGGCGTTTTGCTTACTTGGGAGAAGAAAAATTGGCTGGGACCATGCAGACAGCTCATTTTCCATCCCTCACCAGCTTCTGTTTCTGGAGTACCAGCACAAGGTTGTTGTGTTTGGGTCGCAAACACTTGCACAAAAATAGAGGAGGCTTCGATGCTCCCAAGCGGATTTGTCTGGGAATAACCAAAACTCTGACAAAATGACCTCAAGTGGTTCCTGTCATTAAAAGTGCAGCTGCTTCTGGGGTCTCAGACACCTAGCAATGTCCTTTTAAGGATCAGACCTTGTACTTGCCCTTTCTTCCAGCCTTGGAGGAAGAGTTTACACCAAGCTCAGGAAGGGCAATGTTCAAACTCTCTCCCTCCTCCCCATGTCACACTTTGTAGTAAATCAGGGAAAAAAGTGGGGGGAGAAAAGGATTTTTTCCAACTCCTTTCCCACCCTTCCCTCCCCCAGTCCTGCTCCCTGCAAACCAGCAATGGCATTTCTCGGTGTATATTTTGGTATAACTGATTTCCTCAGCCCCAAGCCTGAAGATGCTTGTGAGAGACCTACCCACAGGCTTCAGAGAGGTGTTTCTACTTCTGTGGGAGTTCTACCCATTCCCGCAGCTGGGAACACCTCTGTCCTTAAAAGCAGGCTTTAAAATGGTACAAGTAGAATTTGTAAACTCAGGTCTACGTTACCAACAGAAGGCTCTAGGTCCTGCGGGCTCCATTCCCAGAGATGCAGAGCAGGAAAACTAGAAAGAAAACTTGGTACCTTTCAATCACCTGCCAGGTTGTACTGTGGGGGGGGAGCGGGGAACGAGAGAGACAAAATGACAACTGACCTTATAAACAAAGGTATGTTTAGGGCTTCTGGTTTCAGGAATAAACCGATATTTACTGGTAAAAGTCTGCCAAAAAACAAAAACAGAAACACAGGATTACTGGTAAATATTGGTTTATATGGAGAAGTTTAAGAGAAAGAAAAGAAGTCATCATGCTCCTGATCTCCACATGCTCCTGGGCAGGAGCTGAGAACTGCCCCACAGCATCCCTACACTCGGCAGCATCGTTGGCACCCAGACACCTCAAACCAGAAGCCTTGTGTTGAGAGGAAAGTGGTGTTTATTTCCCTCACTCCTCTTAAACTATGTGATTCTTACTGGATTCTTCCCCCCCCCCCCCCCCCCCCCCCCCCCCCCCCCCCCCCCCCCCTCCCCCTCCCCCCCCCCCCCCCCCCCCCCCCCCCCCCCCCCCCCCCCCCCC
>JBAFWW010045255.1:20725-35183 GCA_036873685.1 Agapornis canus
CCGCACAGCTGCAGAAGTGTGCCGAGCAGAGAGCAGGGAGGTCAGGGGATCAGGGTCACCATCATCTTCCTCCTCAGTGCAGAGGTACCCATCCCCAGGGACTTTGCTTTTATTCCCTTCCCCAGAGCAGATTTTGTAGCAAGCAAGCTGCCAACGTGATACTGCACCTCCAGCTCTGGAGAGGGGATGGATTCAGAGGCCAGAGAGGGAAAAAACCCTCCTTGCTGAGCATTTGAGTCCAGATACTCACATGCTTGTTTATACTTCAGGCTATTTTAACCCCTGTCTGACTTAATGTTATTCTCCATGCCTTGCAGCTAAGCAGAACCAGGATGCCACCTTTTGAACCTACCATTTTGTGAGAGTTGAAAAATGGGGAAATCACTACAAAACCACAAGTGTGGAGACAGTGTCTGTGCACCAGGTTGGGCAGCTGGAAACGGCCTCATCTGCTTCCAGCAGGGAGCTGAAGCATTGCTGAAAAATAAGGATGTTGGTGCAGAAGCCTAGGTCTGTGGGTGGCCAGCCCACTGGGCTTGGGAAGCACAGTGAAATACAGTGCCTGTCCCCTCCATGAGGACATGGAGTGGGTCTTCTCACCAAGATGAGTTATCATGCTCACCGTGGGAAGCCAGCCGAGGATGGATCCCGACGGCAAACAGCATCTTTGATCTCTGGCACTGGCGAGGCTCCTGCAGGATTAGTGCTGAGCAGGATCCCTGCTCCCAGCCTCAAATACCCATCTGCTCCACTCCAGCCACAAGCCCTCCCCCGGACTAGGGAGAGGGTAAATCTGCTCCCATTGCAGATTTGATGGAGATAAATACCCCTGAAGGTGCGTCTGGAGATGTTGGGGCTGATAGTGCACCGCGGAGCACCCTGTCTCTCACCATACCCACTGCCCCGGCTCCAGGGCTGTCTTGCTCCCAGGGAGAAGCTGGGAAACTCCCTCCC
Organism: Agapornis canus; assembly: GCA_036873685.1. Lineage (NCBI taxonomy): Eukaryota > Metazoa > Chordata > Aves > Psittaciformes > Psittacidae > Agapornis > Agapornis canus. Next base: position 21,680 of record JBAFWW010045255.1, read on the forward strand.
ACCTGCTCGGGGTGGCAGAGGGCCAGACTAATCCCATAAAACGCCGAGGGTGGATGACTCCATGGGCAAAATTGTCTCAAGTTAAGTGCGGGAGGAAAAGTGGAGTAGTGATGCGTATGGGGTGGCCACTCATGTAGCCAGAGCGTTTGGCCTCAGCTGCTGGGGGAAGCACCTAGGCTCAGTGGTGTTCCTTCACTCTGGAAGGGGCAGAAAGGATAGAGGGGACAGCCAGCTCCCTGGGGACTGTCAGCAGGGAGTGATGCAGTGGGTACCAGCCCCTCTGGGATGCTGCTGGGCAGAAGGGCTGCAGGTGGTGAGCTGAAAGCTGAGAGGAGTCCAGGAAGGGGAAAAGAAAACCCCTGACGTGTGCCGTATTTCATAACATGAGATGTGAAACCTTAATGGGCTCTGAGATATCAAAGGGGACAGGAAGTCTAAGCTTGTGCGTGGCACATAAAACCCAACAGCAACATGAGATAGGATCACCATGCTCCTTTGCCTGCAGCCCCCGAGGACAGACTCTGCTCACCCCTAGAGCTCTGGCTCTATTGCTTAGCTCAAAGATATGTCAGTGCAAGAGATCCTGACCTGAAGAGCTGTGACAAAGCAGTAAACAAGGTCCTAAATAAAGTGACGCTGCTCAGGGCCTGACTCTGGGGAAGCATCCTGGGAAGTACAGCCCAGTGAGTTGTGGCCAGTGTTGTATTTCTCCATTGCAAGGCTGAGCAGTAAATCCTGGCTGAGGATCTCCCAGAGGCATCGAGGGACAGGCACTGCCAAATTTATGGCTCAAAGGCAGAAGAGCCACACCATAAATATAAGAGGTGTACAGGAGAGCTGGTCCCTGCTCTTCCCCAAGGGGAAGCTCATCCCCTTGCCCATCCTTTCCCCAGACCAATTTTCTCCCATTTTAGTTTCACAGCTTGTTAAAACATCCCCATCTCTGGAAGGAGCTGGGGATAGTTGTAATGGATAACAACCACCGTGGCTCACACCAGCAGCATCAGGACTAAGAGGGAGATGAGATTTGGAGTGGTCATGTCTGCGAGCTCTCTGCTCTGCAGCTGCATCACCATCCATCTCCATCACCACCATCTAGCTTTGCCACCTATCATCAGCCTGTCCCAAAGTTTAACCCCCACTAGCTGCATCCCATTGACTCACTCCCCATTGACCCCCACTGTGACTGAACTCTGTGGCTGCTCCCACCTCCTGCTTAAGGCCAGGAAAGACAATTTCACCTCTGCTAGCACTTATCCCAGTGAATAAATCTGCGGCACCGATGTTCCAGGTGACACTGGTGGCTGGCTAGGTCAGGGTGTGCGCTAGAGGTTAATGTGGGTCCCAGTTGAATATGCCAGCCCAGGATGGGCAACGCTGGGATGCAGGCTGGCACCTGGGTAGGGGATAATCAGAATCTGCACTTCTGAACAGTGGCCAAGGAATCAGAGGACATCATCAATGGGCTGGAGAAGGGAAGGGAAATGTTTCCTGGGGAGATTAACTGAGCATGTGATCCCATGGCAGTGGGTATGCCCCGGTGTGCCAAAACCATAGGCCCAAAGGGAGAAGGAGGAAAATTCTACCAGAAATATGAAAGAATAAAAGCAGCAGAGGGGGAACTAATAAAAATGTATCCAAGAGTTAAAAATAATGAAGCAAACTAGGGTTATCCTGTTGACGTCACTTTGGGATTTCACCCTGATGAGGGATTTATAAGGCACTTTCTCATTTGGGAAAGGATTTGCAAACCTGTGCCCTTACCCATCCCATGAGGAGGCCGTTGATACCATGTGCCTGGCTTTCTTTGGCACGGTGATGCTTCTGCCTGGAAACCACACAGGGAGCCAAATCTTTGCCCATGGTGAGAGGTGATCCCATCTGGTGGGGACAGCAAGTACAGTGCAATGGGGCAGCTGCAGCCATGACCTCGAGTTGACAGCATATTGATGGAGAGTTGGTTATTCAAGGTAGGAAAGTGCTCCTCCAGCCCAGTCATGTTCCTGCAGACAGCAGGAAGTCGAGCTCCACTGGCTTCATCATGGCAAGGCCATTTCCAAGGATGAAGTTCATTTTGAAGGTCTGCACCTTAAGAAGCCCCGACAAGGAAGTCAATAAAGTTGAGGAAGAGTTTCGAGGAGAGACTGCCAGGCAGTTAACCCTGCCGTTACTTCAGCTGCATGGAGCAACACAGGCTTGGCATTTGCAGGCATCTGCTTACCAACAGCACTAAAACGTATTTGAGGTGGAAGAGCAGCAGCGCTCAGCTTCCAAAAATCACAGCTCTCATCCGCTGTCTGGCAGTGTGAGAACCAACCCCACCCCAGGCTGGGACAGGCTCAGCCCCATGACCTGGGTCCCACTCAGTGCCTGCGGGCACAATTCAGCCCTCGGATGGGAGGGGTGGGCTCTTAATTAAACCAATTACAAAGCAATTGCCCCCCTTTCGCCTGGGTTTGCTCCCGCAGGGATGCGGGTTTCGCGTCCTCACCTCCCGCCAGGTCTCACTAGCCGCGCCCGCTGCTCCGTGGTCGGCACTACGGCGCCCCCTGCCGGCCGCGGGAGGCGCGTTTCTGCGAGCAGCGGGGAGGGATGGAGGCTGTAAGGCAGCGCTCTGCGCACAGCCCCACGGAGACGGAGCGGGAGCAGTGCTGGAAACAGCGACGCAAAGGGAGATATCTGGGCTGGAGACAGCCCTGCAATGCTCTCTGGGCTGTCCCATGTAAACCCCTGCTGCGGGAGGTAGTGACCTGCAGCCTCCCAAGCAAGGCAGCCTCTCCAAATCATACAGTCTGGTTTGTATTGGAAGGCACCTTAAAGCTCATCCAGTTCCAACGCCCTGCCACAGGCAGGGACACCTTCTACTCGACCAGGTTGCTCCAAGCCCCGTCCAACCTGGCCTTGAACACTGCCAGGGATGGGGCTATTTCAATCTCTAATTCTTTCATCTAAACACTAACTCTAACTGAAAGCCTTGAGGTGGCTGCAGTTAACCTCCTCCTCTTGCAAAACCCAATGACTTATCAAAGCACTTACTCTTTGGTACCATGATCTACTAAAGACAGGGAAGGTGGGAGAAGTGAGTGTATTTGCCATGACTTCTAGACTTTTAAGGAGCCTAAAACCAAGCTAGAGCAGCAAAGGGTTGCTCTAGCTCACACCAGTTAGCTATAGGTCCTTCTAGGTCTCTTAGGAAGAGAGATAACAGGTCTGCACACACACATACCCATGGATACCAGTCACTCAAAGAACAGTGCCAAAATGAGACCTGGAAGATGCTGACCAGTACTCTCTCCCTGCTCTTTCCCTTTCTACCCATTGCCAAACCCAAAACCTTTTAGGTTTTTCCTGATAAAACCAAAAGAAAACAGAACATATCCTCCACATCAGCTGTTGAGGCATGCTCTGGGATCTGGCAGACCTGCAAGTCAAGCTCAGGGTAGGAATTTGAATGGGAGGGTGTCACATTAAAGGAGGAATCTAGATGCCATGCTACCCAATATTGTGGGCTTGTTTCTCCTCTGCGGTCAACCAGACTTTGAGCCCTGGACCTAGATGGGCTCACCAGAAAAGTTCAATGAAAATCAACCCTTCTCCACCTGGCATCTTTGGTTTTAATGAATCAGTGTTTTCCACAGGAAACTCATTTGCTTAAAGGTTGAAGACCTGCTCAAGATGCAGACCTGGAAGCCTTCAATCACCATCTCCAACTAGAAAAAGTCTACCTTTTGCTGCCCAAGTGATCAACACCAGCTGCAAACAGAGGAGGACTCCATGATATTACACTTCTCATTACAAGCATCCTTTTTGAGTACCTTCTGGGGAGGACTTGATAAAACCTTTTAAATCAACCAAATAAAGATCAGTTGATTCTCTACCTCCGACTGTTTGTCAACACGTTCAAAGACTCTGGTAGATTACCCAGAAAACAAGATTGATCATAGAATCACTGAATGGTTTGGGTTGGAAGGGACCTTCAAAGACCATGTAGTCCAATCACCTTTCTTTGCGGAAAGCATGTTGCTTTCAACCTATCACATACTGAAGAGTTAGAGCACTTTAGTTTCTCCTTCTCAAACCGGAGAGCTGGGTTGCTGATCTGCAATGCCCAGTGCCCCATTTAATACTTTAATTAAAAAGAATACTAATATGACATTAGGATGTTAGCTACTTATGGAGAACACCATAGCTTTTCTATGGTAAAACTAGTTTTTAACAGCCCTATTTTTGCTAGTAACGTTAGCATTTCAGTATCAAGCTCTTTTACAACTCCTAGGTATATCTGTTGCTTTTCCACTTAAATTCTCTACTTTGCTCCAGCTTCTCTGCCTCAAACACTAGAGTTCATAGGGAGGTTCCTTATCTTTACCCTCCAAAAGGACAAGGTGATGCACAGGCAGGCTCTCAAACATGGCCTGTGCTCCAGAATGACGTGGAGAAGTCACTTAAGTAGGATGAAGTAGTGCTGAAAATAAATGGTGCCTTCAGTCCCGCACATTCAAGGTTTTGTCCCCAGCCTTCTCTCTGACACACTTAAGGCAGCGTTTGCTCCCTAAGACCCAGGCTCTTCAAAGCCCCTCTTAAACTGCTTAATGTCCAGCTCACAGGCCTGCACAGCATGGCTCCTTCAGTCCACTGCAAGAGATGGACTTCTGCCTTTTGATGGAGTCTTGCTGGACTCCAGAAGTGCCTTCCTTTATAACCGATTCCCACTTCAGCTCCGAAGCTCTGCCTAACTCAAGCTATCTGTAACCTTTCCAGGTATCTATGGGGCTGCCTTGACAAGTCTAAGGACTCTGTTTTTCTGATCTTTTCCCTTGCAATGTCTTATAGCACAAGACTCATTTTTAGTCCAACACCTTCCACCCCTGAGGATGCTGAACCTGTAATTGTACTGTGGTCACTGACTGCTATGAAATGACTCAACAGTAATTATATCTCAAACCAGTTTTAGTCCTAAATCAAGGCTAAGTCTATACCAGGTTGGTACAAGAAATAATCCTTCCAGTAAATCAAGATGCTTGTTCACCAAAATGCTAGCCAGCTTCTTCCCAAACAATCTGGCCAGATAGCATGGACATAATTGGATTTACTTGTTCATACAGGTTTATGAAGACACATGAGCCTCATTTTCTCCTCAGCCCCGTAACCTTCTTCTTGTCTGGAATAGAAAATTTCCTAATACCTCCATGTCATTAAAATATGAGATTGATATCCAACATAAATTTGGCTGTGTGGTCGTCACTACTCCAATGTCCTCTCAGATTTTACAGCAACTTGTCAGATCTAGTGTTCCTTCACACCTTTATGACCTAGAGTGCCTATTTGGTATAGTTTGATGTCAGATAATGCAGTATCTTACTGATTTTCATCACACCTCCCCTCCTTGTTTCAGTCACACCAGCTATGCCAAGGTCATTCTACACCACCAAGCAGACTACAACTACTTTTGTTTCATGTTTCCATACTGGTATACAATACTTTAAGTGTTTGAACCACAAACCCTTTTCTTATCCCAATCTGCAGCCCAGCAGCTGGTTGCCCCTTCCACGTTCCCAACTCTGCTCTCAACCTTCTGGTACCCTGTGCTGAGAAGCTGCTCCTTGTCCTCCAGGAGAAACAGACACACAGTTTGTTCCTGCACTCCCATTTGGTACCTTTGCCTTCAGGAAAAGGTACCACTATGCCCTAAATTCTGTCTTCTTCCAGGCACCCGAATACCCAAGCATCCCAGCTTCAAGGATGACAGCCCCAAGCACTCTGGTATCTACCAGGATCTACTTGTTCACTCAACAGGCAACTCATCACAAGGGACCTCCCAGTCACTGGGAGCAGAGCCTGTCTTTCACAAAGCCAAATTCTCTGCCATCTTAATCTCCCAGAGCTACTGCCCCAGCTTCTGGAGGCATCTCCAAAACAGAGAACAACTCCTCAACCAAGGCTTTAGTATTAAACTATACATTGCCCCTTTAATCCTGCCCAGTTGTGAGTCAAGTTTCCACAAATGAAAGGCAAGGCAGCCAGTGCTGAGGTGCGGATGGACCACAAGCACCTGCAGATGATTTAATGCCATCCCTTCTTTACCAGCTCAGCAACTTTGGCCTCAAGACACTTCCTGGAGCTTGGAGCACCTCCATTTGTTGCACTGTACAGTATTTTATCAGAACATAATCACTCGTAAAGCGTGTCTGTCCCCTCTGCACTCCTGTGTGCAGCTCCTAGTGCAATTCAGTCAATATTCTTTGATTCCCACAGTCAAGCTAGGATTTTTACTTTATGACCACATAAAGTCCATCTTTAAACTAAAACCAGACTGTTAATGGATTCTTCTCTTTTAATTGCTTTAAACCACCAATTAGAGACTTTCACTGGACAAGGTAAGTTACAGATAGCCATGCAGAAGCCTGCAAGGACGCATTCACCAGGACTTTTATTGGCAGTTGCTTCTCAGAAGCTGACTTCTTTTAGTTTAAAGACCAAATGGGCCTCTGAACATGGCACTGGCAAAAGACCCATCCACAAACCAAGCTGTCTGCATGTATGAAAGCAGAGGTGACATTTACATGAATCTGCAGTGCTCAGTTCAGAATTATTAATGCTAGAAACCAATTCCAAGCCTCTAGTCCCTCTTTGGCTCACAGAGCTGCCTGCTTGCCCTGCACCAGCCCCTGGGATGCTGATCCTGCTGCCATTTATTATTTAAGTAACATGGTATCTTTAATAAAAGGAAATTTTGACCCCATTTATAACGCTGCACCTGACAGGCCACCGGCTCCCTCACCTCTGCTGCTGCTCACACAACATTAAATTGCTCTGCCCACACAGCTCCTCATGAGCCAATGCTGTGTTGCCAGCTCTCCTCAGCATCACTTGAGTGGGAGGTTTAAACACTGTTTCTCACTAAACCCTTTATCCATGCTCCCTAGCCCCAGCATTTCTTGAGGTATCAACAGACCAGCAAGCTTTCACAGTTCACCTACAAGTGAGAGAGCTCGACCTGCTTCTGCTAGACCAATGCAGAAGAGCTGGCCCTAGGAAACTCACTGCCCACCCTCTTGATCCTCAGGTTAGTTTTGAGGATCAGCTGATGCCAGCATGCTGATGAACACCCCAAGGAGCTGCTGGTTTAAGCTCCTCTGCCCATACTAAATACTTGAGCAAACTGCAAGCCCAGGCAAGTTCTAAAGCTCAGGAAACCATAGGTAATACACCCAGAAACTAGCACTGCACTCACAAACTGGCATGCAATCAGGACAGAGCATGGAGAAATGAAGCGTACTGCCTAGTAAGACAGTACAGCAAGGCCAACCTGAGGGAAAGACACTCAAACCAAAGCAATGAACCTTCAAATATCAGGGCTGTTGCAAGATGTCCTAATCCAGATAGGTCCTGGCCAAGATGTGCAGATGCTGTCCTGCACTCTGGCACATGCCTTTCTACCCAGAGTTAGAAGAAAACCCACTCCAGTCTTTAACTGGGGCTAACACAACAACTGAACGGCACTCTGGATGTGATGAGCACCCAGTGACTTGAGCTCAAGCCGCACATCAAAGACATTCACCAGCAATGTTAAAAACTGCCACTGCTCATCCTCTCCACCCCCAGCTCTCAGCAATATGAATTACCCAGGCATACATCTGATAGAGACATAGCTCCTCCAGACACTGCATGAAGCCTGCAGCTCCATCTCACCCCTTGCTACATCAGCACAGCTGATGACACAGGACCAGAAAACATGCCCATGGGGAGCAGCCCTGCAGCAGAGACCCCACAGCTCACATGTCCTCACATGCCAGCTCCAAAGCCTGTGGTGCTACTGCTGGCTCACCCTAGAGCATCGGCCCAGCGGAATGATGAGATGCTCCCGAGAGCCCAGGCTTGGCTCCCACATCTTCCTGCAAGCATAACAGTGCCATTTCACAGTCCAAACTGCTGACATGTGTCAGTGAGACACGATCTCCTGCAACAAGAGCTCACCCATGGGGCTGCTGCACAGTCTTTGCACCATGTCCGGTATAAAATCCAAACTCACTGGGGTCAACATCGTCACAGGGATGCCATTTGCAAGACACCTTTATAAGCAGCTCTCTATAGAAATCAACATGCTGACCAGGATGACAGCTCAGCATCTAGAGGTTTTTCCCTTAAAAGCAGTCTGATTTCTCCAGGCATGCACTTTGGCTTCCTGGCAGCATGCAGCAGACCAGATCCTCCAAGGTCTCACAAGGCAAGAGGGACATACCCTTTCATGCTGCAGATGTAACTCCATACCTCTCACCTCTCCAATCTACAACAGAAAGAATGAAGCTTTTCTTTGCTTCTTGCATATTTCAAGATAGTGTTTCAAGAAAAGAGCCCTTCTGTACCACAGCCAGGAAGGCTCAGCTCAAACTCCCACTGCCAGTGTTGCAGCAAGTCCTCTTTATACTTCAGTCTCCTTTGTGAAAGAAAGGAAAGGTTAAGGTGCGTGTTTTTGCAAAGCTAATGACAAGATGGACAGCAACCCAACTGATGACTACCAAAGTCAAGGAATTATCTGAGTTAAGACCAAGTTACCTACTGGGGAGATCCAGAGGATGCCCATTCAAAGCAAGCACTCTCCCAGCTGACAGATGATCCAGAAAGGAGCAGAAGTATGCCATGTGTCATGAACCTAAGTCTCAAGACAAGGAGGTATAAAACCTGTCAGCCACCTACACAAGCAGTCTCCTGTTTTATCCAGGGCTACATCTACATGAGCAACCAGCACAGCCTGAGCCAAGTTCAACAGCAAAGGAGTCACACTCTGGACCTGACATTATCTGTGTTTTGGGGATTGTACTTTCCCATAGCTTGGTCTGACCTAATGCCAGCGGTTGGTAGTGCTTGTCTTTAGGCTTAGTTAAACCACAAACAAATCAGGCCATGTGCTCTGAGACAGCTCCACAGTAAACCCAAGGTACGTCACGCAGAGACAGGACAGCACTCAGCAACTGAAGCTCAGTTGCCCAACTCGAGCTGCAGAGCTACTGGAGACACCACCTCAGTCCCAGAGATGTATGGTCCAGGGTCATGGGCACCCAAAATGAGACAACATCCAAGCGCAGGCAATCCCTACAGCCAGCCTGAGCTGACCTTCACCTTGGCTGGACATGGTGCCTTCCAGAGCAAAAGGCTCAGGCCCACATCCTCTCTCCAGGTGAAGGAGGGCCAGCAGTACTGATCTGCAAAGGGAGTGATGCACTGCCTGGGGACATCCAGACATTTGCTGTGCCTTGTTTTAATCAGTCAACACTCAAAAGACAGAAAGCAGGGGCACAAGCCCTGTACCTTCACTGGTGTTCACTTAATCCCCAGCTGACACTCTTCCATGAAAACATGCCTCATTCCTCACTGTATAGCTTCAACTTTCCTCCTGTGATATTTTCCCTCAAACAGGCTACACAACTGTTTACTACCTTTACAGTAACATCCTCTGACTCTCCCAACACACACATCTGCTTGTCTGGCTTCAGCCATGCACAGACACCATATTGCAGAGATGGGACCAGCAGAGATGGGACAAGGAGAGCTGCCCCAGCAGAGGAGCTCAGCTCCACGGACCCCAGGATCATCTGCATGACCCCCCTTGGCTTCCTATGGCAAAAGTGCTGCATGAGCTGCTCTCATCTGGTTCTGATGGTCTTCTCCACATCAACTTCCACCCACCCCAAACACCAGCTCAGATGCTGCAGCACCTGAACAGCAGCCAAGGCACCCCTCGGCTGCCCAGCCTCCTGTCCTGCTCTGACAGCCTCTTCCTATGCTTCAAACAGACACCACCTCCTCTGCTGTGATTGCTGAGAGCTTCTACCCCAGGACAAACTTCTTTTACCAGGCTCACTACCCGCCTGAGTCTGCAGGCTCAGGAGATGTCTTCATTAGAGGGATGGCACCAAACTCATTCATCCTTTCCCCTCCAAGCAGCAGCTTTTATGCCATCCAAATGCAATACAATATCCAATGTACCATTGAAAAGTACCCTTAAAAGTGGATGATTTGGTGTTTACTTCTCTCTGCTATCTTCAGTCCTGCATGGACAAGCAATGCACAGCCCAGTAAAGAAAGCCTCACAGCCCACAAGTGGGATGCACTGCAGACCCCTAGGTAGGCTGACTTTCCCCCAGACTCTTCTGCTGCTAAAACACAGTCCCACTGGGGATCAAAATGCATGGAAAAGGTAAGAAGTTAAAAAGAAAGATAGGAGGGTAAGAGAAACTCTCAAAGCAGACCCGAGATCACCTGGCATGAGCAATATGGGAACAGGGGTACAGCACAGCTGATGAGAGCAGAGCATGCAGCCCGACTCTGGCAGAGGAATTCCAGCTGCCACACGGGAGGAGCATCCTTCCTGTGCCATCAGACCACCACCATCACAAGAGATCCCACTTAGACAAAAAGTGCCATGAGCTTCAGGTCCAAGGATTAGGCTCTGGTTAAAGCAGGCTTTTTAAAAAGGTTATCATTTTGAAAGTCCATTTGGATTAACCTTAACTAGCTTAACTATATATATTATTAACTAGATATATATGTATCTCCTTGCCACGTTCACAACCCACACACAGCATTCTGTGGTGCCAGCGAGCTGCATCACGTGCAAGTGAGCGGAGTAAAAGGTACCACAGGCTTGGAAAAAAGCTCTGGGATGAAATTATCCTTCATTGTTGCAAGTGGCAACGGCAGAAGGAATCAAGAATAAAAATGGAACTCTCTTGTTTACCTTGTCGGCTTTGTCAAAACATTTTGACAAGGCTTTGCATGCACCCGCTTCTCTCTTCTGCTACCAGAAATTCAGATCCTTTCACCTAGCTTCGTATGTTACAGAAGAAAGCAGAGGAGAGTCAAACTTTTAGGGAGAGAAGTGCATGTGCCAAAACTACAGAGCCCAGCACGAGATCTTACAACTACACCAGACTCCTCTTCGAGAGAGTCCTAACACCCACATGGACAGTGACCCTTCAGTTACACAAACCAAGCTATAACAAAGAGCAGGCAGCCAGCGAAGAAGGACAGTAAGAAAATAAAAGGGAAGTTTGGGTAAACCTGACAAAAAGCAAAGGGAAGAGGGGGGAAGAGAAAAAAAGAAGAAGAAAAAAAAGGTGCAAATCAGTATTTTAGATTTGTGCCTAAAAATAAACCCATTCTTGACAGAGTCGATGTAGCAGAGAAACTGCAGTGCGTTAGGAAGAGCCCTGCCTCCCAGCAAGCAATCCCAGACAGCAAGAAGCAGAAGGTTTCTGAATGAGCAAACTGCACGCTTTGGGAAGAACTTGCTCTCGCTGCCTTTCCAACACACCTATGAGAGACTGGCTTCCTACCCACCGGACCAGCAAAACCCAGGAAACTGGTTGGTCCTAGTTACAGTTTGAGTTTTCGTGTTACACAAGAGCCCCCTCCAAATGTAAACCTGTTTTAGCATTCTTGTACATTAATGTCATGATTCTCCAGTTGTAGCTCCCACAACTTCTGCCACAGACAAGTCAATCAGATTTGGTATATGCTCTGGAAGGGGAAACGGGAGATCTGGGTTTAAAGCAAACAAAAAAGCATCGTACCAGTGCTCTGCAATGTGTTGGATCCAACCTCGGTGGATCTGCTGATGTCTTCAAACAAAACCACTTGGTGATTTAAATTAAGGTAAAAAAAAACAGCCCAGTTTAACCTATTGAACTTAGAGAAAAGAAGGAAGCAGCAGACCTTTTAGGAAGAGAGATAACGTGTACAGGTGCAAAAACGTGACGTGCTGTAGTTCACCACCTTACGAGCAATCAGAGTTTTGCTTGGTTTGGTTTTCTTAAGCACTTCCCAAAGGGTGGCTCGAGAGTTTACGGGCACCAAGGTGGAAGCATGAAGTGAAGACATGCCAAAAACGTCAGGTTTTCATAACCCCTTCTTGAAACAGTGCACCGTGGTTCCGGCAAAAACGCATATCTACCAAATCTCCACTGACCGCGGGCCACTCGCCTACACAACATCAATTTGCAGCCTCAAAGCTGACGTTTTTTGCCTTCTCCTTCCACCCACCTCCCCAGTTTTTTGTTCCTTGGGAGACATACAGCGCCACTGCATTAGAACGTACAAGAAATGAAAACAGTGAGTACGACTGATATATCCATTGACTTTTTATTACAAATGTAGTTGATCACTTGGCTTCAAAAAAGTTTAAATCAACCCCTGTTTTCTGTACGCCAGTACAAAGTAAAATCTATTTTACAAATTAAATACCTAAAAATTTGACAAAAATATTAAAGTTTGATGGAAAAAACAGTTATAAAAATCTTAAATCCCCCTTTAAGAAGGTAAGAGATAACATCCCCTCCCAACCCCCACAGTCCTGTTATACAATATTAATAATCATTTTTCTTTTTAGAATAGGTAGGTATATTATATCTTGCTGTTAGCATACAAGTCACTCTAATAGCTTTATCTGTATATACTCCAGTTAGTGCATGAATGTCATCTGATTGAATATAATCAACTATCTTTAACTGATCCCTAATTTACATTTCATAGCTTGCATAGTTTGAAGGGACAAAGGTTATACTACAGCTAATCATAAAAAAAGGTGGTTACAGTGCTATTCGTAAAGGCAACAAAGTAATTGCTCCCCCCCAAATAAAAGAAGATACCAGTCGGCTCTGGGCAGGGGTTCAAGTCACCGGCCGCTCTCTCCCTGCTGCACGGGACCACCTCTGCCTCGCACCCTGCCCGCAAGGGCAGCCCCTCTGCACCTCACCACGGTCCCGTGGCAGGTTGCGAACCGCGTTCCCACCGAGCACATTTCAACCCCTGCGAGGGATACGCAAGAAAGCGACACTGTCAAGTATTTATTTTGCCTTTTTTTTTTTTCTTTTTCCCATTTTCCTGTTTTTATCAATTAGAATTTTCCAAAGAAGCTCTCCTCTGCATGAGGGATACACTGTGCTGGAAGCCCAGCGTCCTGCCTGTTACCCCACTGCTGAGCTGCTGACCATGGCCACGGCACCCCTGGCCCCAGCACCAGGATGGGTCCCAACCTCACCATCAGCCAGGTGAGAGCTCTCAGCTCGGGCAGCACCCGTGGGCACGCATGGAAGGAATGGGGCAGGGATGGAGAAACGGGTCCCTGAGTGCCCCCAACCACCCTGTGGGTCCCCCCTCAGCGGTGCTTCACTGTGACCCCCGAACCCAGCCTGCCCTGTCCTAGGGGACCTCCTAACGCCAAATCTGCCCTCAGACAGTGATGTGCAGGCAGGGATGTCCAAGCAGTCCCTTGCCACAGCCTGGCCAAGGATACAGGCAGAGCAGGCAGCGTTGCTCCATCTCCAGCATAGCCCCAGGGTGTGTGTCCAGAGCCATGGGGCACCCACCAGCCTGCAACATGGTGACCCCACTGTGGAGCTGAGTGTCGGGGTGCTGTGGGACAGCCCCTATCCCCATCACCCATGCCAGCCCCCTCCTCACAGTGCAGGTCGGGCAGTGCTGCAGCAGCACCCAGGTGCCCTTT
>JBAFWW010045255.1:35283-50139 GCA_036873685.1 Agapornis canus
GAGAGGAGAGGAGAGGAGAGGAGAGGAGAGGAGAGGAGAGGAGAGGAGAGGAGGGTGGCATTGCACAAGATGTGCTACCCATCCTGTTTTTATAACTTAACTCACAACAGACTCAGACTGTATGTTTACGGCATATGGCTTGTGCAGGCTCCTTCCTCCATCCCTGTCCTGACATGCATCTTACAGTCCCTAGGGGTGTTCTGACAAACCTTAGCAAAATAATTTTCCCATTCTCCATTTCTTTCTGATGGTTTGGCTACTTAACAAGGAAGACTAGAAATGGAAGCAATAGCTGAAGCAACTACTAAATTGCCAGGCAAATGTTATTCTAGATATGTTGATTTGTGTGTCTAGTATGGATGTGAATTTAACCACAAGACACAAAGCCATAGTAGAAACAGGTGTCATTATTTCTGCTATTCTCAGGACTCTTTCTTTCAGAATGAAATCCCATTTATTTTGCACAATGTTAATGTAGTTATTTCTCTCTTGCTTAATCTGTGCTTTTTCCTGTTTCCTGAAGAACAGTTTGGAGCTGTTAACATACACAGGATCTTTATATTTCCAGACTAAAATTTGCACATATTTCTTTTCTAGGTGTTCTCAAAACAACATATTTTCTCATCATGATGCCTCTAGACTGACTAGAAATCAATCCATCAAGCTCAATTTTTACTTACGATTTTTAAACAATTTATCTAAATTACAGAACCATTTATGGGTGTGTTCTTCAATCTAGTTATTTTACGTTCTCTTGCATGAACATTCACATCTGGTGATCAAAAACTCCTTATTGATCCCTTGTTAAAAAAAAAAAACAACTCTTTGTCTTTGGCTTTGATTTCTTCTGCATTGCATTCAGAGAATTATCTTTCCTTAGTTATGCGATATTATAAAGCCATTGCATTCAGTTAGTTCCAAAGCATGCCTGAAAACTGTTTTTCAGGGTCTTCTTCCTTCTTAGAATTCCAGTGGGAATAAAGGTTCTCTGTAGACCCTAACATGCTGATCATACTGGCTTTTTCATAAACAGCTATGAGATACTTGGAATGAATAATAATAATAATGCTTATATGGAATTTGAATTTCATGATGAACATCTCTCACTGCAGGTTAGCAGGTTTTGCTAACCACTGTTTCATGACAGCCATACCTTACTTGCTATGAACACAGCAAGAGGTCAGCTGAGAGAAGGAGCCTTTGCACAAAGAATTTAAAGCATGTACACAATGAAGTTAAGTGTATGCAGTCATCAGCAAACTTTGGGGAATCTTCAAACAGACACAAAACAGACACATAGCATTCTGCACCCACCAGTAAAGACAGTAACACAGCTGACCCTATGGTCAAGAACATGTGCTGAGGAACCTCTATTGATGAGCATCAAGCTAATGATATTTATCTGCTGAGAACTTGAAGTGAGAAGTAGATTAGAGAAGAAGGTTTAGAAAAAGCACAAGAAAGTGAATATTCGTGCACAAAGCTAGATTGCCTGCTGCTTCCAAAGTATTTTGGTTAATATTTCTCCTAAAGAAGACCTGAGATAATTTCAGAAACAAGGAATTTCCAGGATGTGACAAACAAATCAAAACAAAAAACTATTTTCCCAGTGATAAACAAGTTACCAGATAAGAAATAAGAATATTTCCTTCAAGTTTGATAAGCTGGTAAAGCTGTAATAGCTGAAGTTGCAGCTAAATCTCCTATTCAGCTGTACCAGCTCCTGAAAAAGCACTGCTTCCAGCTTTCATTGCCTGCAGTCTTTTTATCCCTGTCATCAAGTTCTCACCAGGTTTAACAAAAATATGGCATAGCCAGTCTTCCACTCAGAAACACAAAAGTGCTGATCATGCAAATGTTTTCTGTGATTCTAGGTATAGCTGACAATAAAATGATGCATTGTACAAGAATGTGCTTTGTACAGTGAAGGTGTCACCAGGCACTTTATTAGTAACTCCTGTGCCTGTCAGTAATGGCAAGATTAATGTAATTAAAAAAAAATTGTACATTATTTATTAATTTATTTATTAATGTACATTTTTATTAATTACATTAATAAAAAAATTTGTACCTAAGATGGTTTTTTTCTTTTCATTCAAGTGGACTTAAGCGTGTGACTATCACAAAATGTGAAACTCATCTAACTCGAGTCCACAGACCCCCTCATCTGTTCAAGGACTTCTGCAAAATTAGGACTTGAGTACAAAATACACTCTTTTTAGGCAAAATGTGGAAAGACTTGACAACAGTTTAGGGAGTTGTTATCCTTCCATTCCTACAAATTAATCTGATCAAAATAGTTTGCCTTTTTGCCATCCTTTCTTTTGCATTAATTTTCTTACAGACCTGTTGTCTTAGCCAGCTCCTCTGGATTATTGAGGCATGTGTAAGAGTAGATAGAAAGCAAATATGTTGTAATTAAAAGATAAGTGAAGACAGCAATTTTTCCTTCTTGTCTGTTAGCAAGCACAAGATATATTGTCGTTGCTTGATAAATAAGAAATTAATGCCATAAACACAAACACTCTTGTCAGACAGTTAAGTCACCCTTGGTACACAGCATAAAACATTCAGTACAGTTCAAGGTACAACAGTGCCTCTTTGATTCACAACACTTATCTCCACAAAACATATATGTATGCCTGTCACGTTTGTGCTACGTACACGGAGACACTTCAGTATGCAGCTATCAAATGTGATTTCTTTTAACTGAAACACACTGCTTCTCAAGTAGCTGTACTATACATTAGATGGAGTCCTGGAAGAGAATAGTTCAGCTTTTACATAAGCATGTGATGAATGAAGAGTAGAATCAGACAAGTTAGTAATCAATAGTTGAGTACAAAATACATATGTCTGGGAATCCAATAAATTTATTTATTTTCAGAAATCACATCTTATGTTGAAGGTAGTGTTTATCGGCATTAATCTTCAATACTGGTTACCAGTGGGGCTGTAAGTTATTCATTTGTGTGAGCCCTCTGATTGATGTTGTTCATACAAACTTCTATTCTCAAAGCAATATCTATATGAAGAAAACCATTTCACCATGATTAGGAGAATTATTGATGTTTTCATTGTTAGACAGTAACATCTCATCTAGGATTCACAAATAGTAGCAGATTCAGCAGCTTCAAGTTTTAGATATATGTGGCGGTACTTTGGATTCGAATCACCGGATAAGACTCCAGGCAAAGTGCAAGACTTGCAGCGCAGACAAGCAGGAGATTCAGATAGCATTAATGCAAATTTATGCCTTCCCAGTTCTGCTTAGGGTCAAACCCTTGAGACTCAATGGGATAAATTCCAAGCTGAGGTATTGAGAAACACTGTCCACACCCAAAGGAATAACCACATAGAGCAACAGTTACCTCTGACCCACTCACTCTGCCCTCCTCTACTGTTGCGTCCATGCCCCAGCCACAAAACTAGAAAGTGCAGGAGGGGCATCCTTTGAGTGTTTCATTACATTACAGACATTCTCCATATGCCAGATAATAGGCTTTTTTTCTCACTCATCTAAAGAAAATAAAGCAAAAGAGGGCATTCATATCTATTTCTCTGTTTTTATATCTACTTTCATATCCCAACCACCTATCCTCTTTACTTTGTAGCAAATTTTTGAATTTCTTTTAAAATATTTAACTAAATTTCTCACAAATCAGCTTTAGTTCTGTATCTTTCTTAATCTGCATCTGTATTTTCATCATATATTTAGCATTAGACATGCATTACTGAAGGAAGTCTGCTGTAGGTTTTAAGGTATATATGAGTGACTGCTTCATTTTTAGTGGATGTCAAAAGGAGGGAGACTGGAAGGGTTGTTTCATTTAAATATACTCACAGTTTGCACTGGAATGTTTGACTGACATGGTCAAATATTAGGATCCACAGAAATGTAAAAAAGAAAATCAATCATTTATTGCTCCCTTTTAGCCAGACAGTACACCTCTGAGTTACATATTTTAGCTTCCTAAGGGTTAATTGTTTTAGCTTGGTAGTCTAATTCTGAATATCAACCCCAGGTTTAAACCCCGGAGTGTGGATCTGAGAAATTGTCTTCTGCTAATCCAACTCCCTGGAGGCATTGTAGGTGATTACAGTCATTCTTGCTGTAATTTATATAATTATAGAAAATCTGATTTTTCTTGGTTGTCTCTTTTTTTCCCATTTGTCTCCTGTTGCCTGGCCTTAAATAGCAGGTAGAGATTGCATTTACGCTGCTAGATATGTAAGTGTATGTATTTTCCCCAAGTTGTTGTATTGATTATGGGATGTTACAGTGATGATTTACCAAGTGACATCTTTAGGAATACATATCTGTGCTGAAGTACAGGTGTACACAAGAGTCAAGGTAAGGAAAAGCATAACATGCATCATCACCCCTGTAAAAGTGTAGCATTTTAAAGGGTACCACAATGTGGAAGCTACAGTCAGTGTATGTATTGCAATAAGCCAGTCCAGTGGAACTTGTGGATGGCTAAACAGAGGATTAACAGTGCAGTGTGCAATGCCTTTCAGCTCCAGGGAAACAAGCATTGTGAGGTGAGGTTGTATTTTGTATTACACCAATTGATAAAGTTTAAAGAGCAAAAGTATTTAGGCCTTGAATTGTCTCATCAAATTAACTTATATCCTCTGATCATCACTATTTCAAAAACCCTAGTAGGTAATTTCTGAACCTGAGTATAAGGAAAGGTTTCAAACCTTTTTCTGAGGTTGTAAGCAAGAGGAGTTAAATGCTTATGCATCCTTGCTTGATCCCATAACTCCTGGAATGGGTCATCGTGCAGGAAGGGTTATTGGTGCCAGGGTTCTGGAGGCACTAACAGGCCTTAATGGCTTTGACAAGCTTCATTGTGTGTCTGCACCCCACATCCTGTCCAGGTCATGACTGAGCTTCCCCTGCCATTGTCCTTTCTTAGGGCTGTGTAGGAACAGGCTAATACTTTCCCTGTGCAGCTCCAGAGAGCATCAGACTTCGTGTACACACATGGGCTTACTGGTGGAAGACAGAAGTCTGACACCTGCACACTCCCTGCCTTTGGAGTAATACAGTGGCTGTTTGGAGAGTGTGGACACTATAGTACAGGGGTGCAGAAGAGAACTTTATTCATGACGGAATAAAATCTGTAGCTTGGATGCCTCTAAAGTTTCCCTTTTGCTGCAAAGGCTTTTTCTATGTCTCTATCCAGAAGAACCTATCTTACATGGCCTAAACTGCCATGAGTTTTCTAACCTCTGCACACAACACTGCATCTTCATTTCAGAATGTCTTTCTCTCCTAATACAGTGCATGTAAGTAATGTGCTGGGATTCCTAAGAGGTGTCCAATTCCATACCCAACCTATTCTAAATCCTTGGCAAAGCACAGAGACAAAAACTATGCACAGCTCAGAAGATACCAGATTAATGGTAGTTAACTGGCACTCTTTTTTACCAACCTTAACAAAGAGATAATACAGCACAGCCATGAAGTCTGGTTTATCCTCCTTTGTTACAGTCCATGCTGTAGAGGGAAGGAGCATTATGGAAACAAGGAGACACAGAGAACCTTATACTCAGCATTGTTTGGATATACAGTGATTTAATCAGTGCTAAGGAAAAAAAAAAAAAATAAAAGAAAATTACATGTATCTTTAATGTCATAAATATTGGAAGGGGGAGGGGAGCATCTTAGTTCAGCTTGAAGAGTTTATTCTAGCAACATGTATCCATTTTCCTTGAGAGAGATGTTGTTGATTCACAGAACTGGTACAATTTTATTCTGCTTCTCTTGTGCACCATAAAGTATTTGGATTGAAAAAGATTCTAAGTTAAAATCTTGGCTTTCCTGGGAAGGGCTTTGAATATTCCTCTGAGTATTCAGCAGAGGCTTTATTTCCTGCTGAAATGCTTCCACTTCCCATGAAATACTTAAATGTTCATTAGAGCACATCAAGGAGAGTGTTAGAATGACCTGATAGCCAAGCACCTGGAAGTCCTCCCAGGAAATTGAATTGTTTTCAATAAATAGATGGATAGATAGACAGAGAAACAGACAGATGGATGGATAGATAGACAGACATATAAAAGCCAGGTTCTGTCTGCTGTGCTGTTCTGCTCCTAGGATGCAGGAAGTACTCCAGTCTCTGAGAACTCAAGATCTGACAGAATGGATAGGGAAGAGGAAAGTCGCATTATACAAATTTCTTTTGTTCTCCATCTGAGTATGGATCTCAGACAAGAGACAATACTTTTGGTGGGAGCTAAATCAGCTCCTCACAAGTGGATACTTCACAGAACTGGGAATTTTACCCTGGGAAGGAACTCACAGCTGTAATTCTCCCCTGCACACAGCTTCATGGTGGTGTAACACCAACTACAACAGCCCTTTGTTAGCATAACACATGTATGAGCCCTGTAGTGGTTTAGTTCCTTAAAAGAATCAGAACTCAGCAAAAAAACAGTAGTTCTTGTTTTAATGTTAGACTTCATGGTGTTTGATTCACAGTATTTTTGTATTTATCAGTAATTAATTAATATTATGGTACACAAAGTAACTAATATAGCTTTAAGCCAGTAGATTCCTTTGGGCTTCCTCTCACTCTGTCATTCTAACAAAGAGCAAATGAATGAGAGATTTAATATATTTTTTTTTCATCAGGAAATATTATTCCTTAGCATTTTGTGTGTATTAAGGAACAGATAATACACATGTTCAAAACAATATTTATTTGTAGTGGTTCACCACCTCTTCATTTACATAAATACTTATGACTTATGACTTACATTTCTTGCCTTCTCCATTCTCTCCCTCCCTTACAGCTTTATTTTTGTTACAAGTTTTTATATCTGTTGTTAGTAGTAAAATGCTATTAACCAGATATTTATTTGGTGTGGATCTGGCCCTATAAGCTCTACATGTCCCATTAAAATATAGGCAGTGTGTGAGTGAAAAACAGAAGAAAAGTAGCCACTGTTAAATCCTCAAGTAGGTTATTGCTTTTCTCACTCATCCTTCTCCACCTCATCCCCACATACTGAAAAAAAATCAAGACAAGCAAGGTTTTCAAATCATATATTCCTTCAGCTATAATAAGCTGGTTGATGCTTAAAGCCTCTCACCAACCTTAATCCCCTAAATCCCCTGCATGCCATAGCAAATTGAAATTCAGTTGGGGCTGTCCAGCCTTGTAAAGACAAATCATCCTTCATCAAAGAGGTGTCTGTATTGATAAATTGCTCCCTTCATACGTATGACACTATCTCTAAAAGTGATTTGTGTACATTAGGACAGCAGAAAAAGATGAAACGAAAAACCCTTAAGAGTAAACTAAGATGAAGAATAAAAAAGATTACTTGGAGCAGTCAAGTGGCTTTTTACAGAATCAAATTTGGGGAAGGATTGTTCATTGCAGTCTCTGTAAAACACAAGTCCTGCATATAGGCACAGCAGATATGACTTACCATGAATGTAAAACCCACTGTGGAATTGCGCAGGTGTGCTTGCAAAGCTATTGTAGAGATGGAGTTCAGGAAGACAAAATACTGAGCAAACTGAATGAATTCTTCTGTTGTCTGATTGAAAGCAAACATATTACAACGCTAGCAAGTATTTTGATTCCTGCTGTTCTAGTGCAGCTGGGATGGCTGTGGTTTATCCAATGCACAAGCTTGTTTTTCTTCTAGGGAAGCACAACTCTGGCTGCTGCTGTTGCTGCTACCTTCCCGTTCAAACTTGCCTGTCCTGAGTAGCTGTTCTTCATTGCTTTTTGCAGTGCTCCTAATATACCACACTATTCCTGTCCTAAATTTCCACAGCAACTGCTTAGGATATAGAATGCTGTGCTTCTCCTGGTAGTTCAGGTGTCTCTGTGTTTTT
Organism: Agapornis canus; assembly: GCA_036873685.1. Lineage (NCBI taxonomy): Eukaryota > Metazoa > Chordata > Aves > Psittaciformes > Psittacidae > Agapornis > Agapornis canus. The sequence continues at coordinate 43,148 of JBAFWW010045255.1, forward strand.
CTGATTAAGAGCTCTAAAGAAACAAAAGGTAAGGGAAAGTGAGTTCATGATAGAGGATTAGTAGGGGTTGAAAAAGTAGGGTAGGAAAAAGACAAATACAAGCAGCATTCAGGAGTCAGTTCAGTATCACATGTAAGAATATCTGATTAAATTTATGCAGTGATTTGCTTAAGACTTCATTGCACACCTCAGCTGTTTCACTGAGCTCTAATAAAACCAGAAGTAACCAGGCAAATTTCCTTCTTAAGAAAATGCAATGTCCTCAAAAGTCTATCCTGGAAATGGATGATTTCAGGCATGTAGTTTCTACTTTGGTTTTATTTCACATGATCTCCTTTTAGAGTGTGATACCAAAAAAAAACCTAAACTGTGTTCCTATGTAAAATTTTCTGTGGCATATTGTGTCATATTCTACCCTGTTTAAATTGCAAGTTTAAAATTTATTTGAAGCATAACTTTATCCAAACAGAATTCAGTGGAAATGGAAGGTGACAGTTTGGTAGTTTCTGTTTTAGTAGTATTATTCTGTGTTGCAGAGATGAATATCTGGTTTGCAGCAATTAGAAGAAAAAGTCTTGCTGAATAACCTACTCTGTAAGTTCCCAGCTGAAAATCACAGGGACAGAAAAGTGTTAACAACTATCCTGTGTAGAAAGCCCTCTCAGCTCATGCCACAAAACTAGTTCAGACCTCAAGCTCTGTCACAAAGAATGGTGACAAGTTATGGTGGACCAAATTTTGCAGCTGCATTTTGAACCTATTTCCAATCTTTCTCTCCTACTTCCCTCAGCCTTTCCAGTGGCACTGTGTGCACTTCACAAGACTGGTCACCAAAACCAGCATTTGCCTGCCTATAAGAGTTCCCAAAGAGCAGCAACAACAAAACAAACGAGAATAAACACGCATGAGAAAAGAGAGATGACTCCAAAAATAAGAACCTCTTTAGAAATGTGTGGCAAGTCTCTATGTATATCTCTGAAGATAATCAGAATCAGACATGAGAATTCTGATCCCTACCACAGATACCTTGTCTTTTCTTAAGGCTGGTGACTTACATCACAAAAGACCTTGACAAAGAGAAATGATTGACACTCTCCTCATTCAAACCTGATGTGCCTCAAACATTTTTCCATAATGCAATTTTATATGCATGATCTGAGTCCTTCTACAACATGCTGTTCACAGAATTCAGATGGCTTTGCACACCTGATTAATTGCTTACCCAATCCAGCAGGCTTTTCTTTTCATTTTGCAAATAAGAATCTCAAGTAAATTCCTCATTGTGGATTACTGCATTCAGATGTCCATTTTAAACATAATATGGGCACAGATGTACAAACAAATCTGCTTTATGAACTTGATATTGCTATAAAATCAAGCAAAAGTAAAACAAGGGGAAAATAGGGTGTAAGAAGCTCAGCTCTCTTTCTTAAAGACATTTTGTTTGAAGGACCCTAGACAGGATAGAAATCAGAAAGAAAGAAATGGCATCCTAAATGTATGTATGCTTGGATGGGTGAAACTCAAAATTGCCTGTGCCTTCACAGACTTTTGCACTTCCTGCTGTATGTATTTACGTGTGCATATATGGATATATTACTCTCTTCTAATAATTAAATGCTGCAGTTTAGATATTTCATTCATTTCATGTCCCTGAAAATTTTTCATGTGATGTAGAATTTTTGACCAGAAAGTTTTCATACTTACATCTTCTTTGACCCTTATTATCTGCTGAATCATGACAATCAGTGTATTTCTTGTCATTTCTATAATCTCTCATTTTATTTATATCTGCACCTTCAAATCTAATTCTGATATTCAGAGGAGTTCAGTCCTTCCACAGGATTTCTTACAGAACCTGAGAAAACTGATTAAAATGTTGATCCCATTGATAGATGTTGATTTATATTGCGTCATGTATTAGTAGCAGTTGTTTTACAATAGCACAGAGAGGTGTAAGGCCAGATCCATGCAGACCTGATTTGGTCTGTGGTGGACTGTAGCCTGAAGATCTTGTAATTGAAATAATCAAAAGAGATGGGAGGTGGAAGAGAAGCACAGAAAGTGTTTCCAGTTTACAAACACAGGGAGAAAGGCAGAGTACTGGGTTCACAGCAATGCATCTGAAGCAGAGCTAAGACAAGTGCCTCACTGCTGCCTGCTCCTTGGACAGGAAACAGCCAGAACTGAAATCCTGCAGGGGCAGGTCAGCCTACCTGAGATCTGAGTCCTTCAATGAGAGTCTCCCCAATGGTTAAACAGAGAGCCAGGGGCAACGGTGTTCCCAGCCAGAGAGGTTTCCCTGAAGGTCTGGAGAACTTAAAGTCAGATGATCAGTGAAAGATGCTGATCTCTCCCAGGGAAGGGTTCAACAAAGTCCTAATCCTCATGGAAGTAAAGTAGCTAGATGGCTTTAAAAATCAGGTCCGACATTCCACCTTTCAACTGTCTCTTACTGCTGTAATGTTTACAGCAAAAAACAATTTGCCTGATCTTCTTTTCCCCCTAAGCCATCCCTCTCTTGCCCCCCATTCCCCTTGACCTTGTCAGACCAGCTTTAATTCTGTTCCTCTCATATTTACCCAGCCCTGCTCCTGCAGCCTGGGGTGCAGCTACAAAGTTGCTCAGGGACCCTGCAAACAGCCGATGAGTTAGTTCTCTTGGACCAGCACCCACGGCAGCGGCCAGCAGGAAGAGCTGAGCGGCGCACAGCTTTTATGCCTCCTAGCAGCCAAACACAGCACCCATACAACACCCGCAAAGTCTTCAGGCCCAGGTATCAGCTTCAGGCCCAGCTCCTTCTCATCATCAGGCATTAGCCACACGGCACAAATGCTTCCTTCCTTGTAGGTAAAAATCCCAAAGGTGATTTCTGATATTCAGTCACCCCCCACAAAGAACTTCTCCCCCTCCTCTGATACCTTGGAGTAGTAAACCGTTTGTTTAATCTCTTTGATTTTCCCTGACTGCCAGTAATAAAATGCTGCTCTTTCTGAAATAATTTCCTGACTATTTGCTAAGATTCATCTCCGACATTTCATTAAATATGATCATTTAACTGTACAAGTACAAATGTATTTTTAATTTAGCTTACTGCAGATATTATAGATGTGGGGAAATGAATTCGCATTGCTCTAGGACAAATATATCATTCACATATGAATGCCACAAAAGAACAAATTATTAAAAATTACTGAAACTTCCACAAAGATTTATATTTAACATTTCCATTTTCAATCTCAGTGCCAGGAAACATATAGCTTGTCACTATATCACACATGATATTATGAAGACTGGAATCTTTATCAGCATTTCAGTCTTGGACTTCATGCCAAGGAGCAAACTCTGGTTTCAGGAAGAAAAGGTGAATTCAGCTGGGTTTGTTTGGGAAAGCTTGACTTATCAAATAGGCTTTCGTAGAAGAGTTCCCTGACTGCACATAAAAATAGATATTGCTCAATTGATAAGCCAAAAATAATAGAAATAAATTAAATATTGATTAATTTATCCAATGCATCTTCCATACATAGTATTTTGTAAACCATGTTTTTATAAACCATCAGTTGAGATTAGAAAATAGAAAAACTATACAAAATAAACCCCAAGTTGGTCTCAAAAAGAGACGACCCCAATATGTGTTTCATATGTTTGAGTTTCGTGAGAATCTGTAACTGAACTGTTTATGTTGGACCGCTTGAGGTTTTTTCCTGGTTCAGGACTAAATACTGTTGTTTAGAAATAGGAAGTAAAACAGTTACTATTATGGTATTGTGTGGTTTTAATATTAAAAATGTACTTTCATATTAGCAAAATTTCCAAACGTCCAGTTTGGAAGGCACTGGCAGTGCTATATTGTGCTAATCTGTATATAAGAAGATGGACAAAAAGGCAATCTCTGCTTCTCTATGTCACAGTTTACTTTTTAGAAGGTAAACAACTTACAAAACTAATGGACAGGTCAATACATAACATCAGTTTACTTAACACTTCAAAATGGTGTAGTAAAATTTCAACTATGTAATTCAGTCTTTCCTGGCCTTGATGACACAGCTTCAGACTTACATGTACCATGGGCCATCATTATGCTCTAATTTTTGCACTGTATAGGGAGCTCTGGATTATGACTCTTATGTTTCTATAGGACTGAAATAGCAACAGTAACAGAACAGAAGAAAAATCATATGTTGGAATTAGGAGAAAATAACGGTTTGTTGCTGAAGTGGGGAAAATGTGTTTTATCCTGTTCTGCTTCCATAGAACGTAGCATTTTCTTGTGTTCCATGAATTGCCATTTCATTTCTTTCTTCTGTACATATATAAAATATTTATTAGTATTTTGAGCATAATTTCTCTCTTTCACAAAAAAAAAAAACTTTACAACACAAACGTTTCCAGTATTTTTTCTAAACTTGACACACAATATTGAACCACAGTGTGGTGCTCCCTCCAGGAATCAGGGCTTTCAAACTAACAGACATTCTGTTGGTGCAAAGCTGTTCTGCTTGGCTTGTAACTCTGTGCAACAGGCATCTCTGAAACTGGTTTTGAAATATTAGATTCAGTTTTTAAGATGAGGAATCTGAAGACAGGCTCTGTCACATACTCACATTTAGGTACTGAAATAACTCTTCTTGCTGTCAAAAATTACCATTGTACAGAAACAAGAGAATGGAGTTTCCCTTAGTATGATATTGCTTATATAAACAATATGCAAACTGCTATATCACTATATCAAGTATAATATCACTACATTCACTATATCAAGTAAAATAATAATAGAATCAAAAAATTGTTTGAGTTCAAGAAACTAAGAATATTGCTGAAAATTTAAAAATGTTCTGCAATCAGCCTGTCAAATTCTCATTGTAAACCAGAGAAATATGCCCTTTTCCCCAGCTCATTATTTGGCCAGCTCACAATGAGTGAGTTTAAGATGCCACACATATTGTCTATTTTATTCCAGTATATATGATAGTCTGTGAGGAGGCCAGAGGTGAAATCTGGTCTGAATTCATGTCAGTCGGGTTTAGCATATATTAAATTAATTTATTTGGTTCTTTATAGCTTCCCAGTGGACACTTCACACATATCCTACAGCAGGACACTTTGTTATCTTCTCTGTGGGAGAGGCCAAAGATTACAGCTGCTGGGAGATGAAATTGTTTCAATACTGTGGAAAACTGACAGAGCTGGTAAACAGACTTTCAGGATGCTATGGAGCTGCATGGAGAGATAAAGGATCCTTGGATTTTGAGAGCTAGGAACTTGAAAACACTTTGCACATCTAAACATCTGTTCTTGTGTTACTCAGGTTCCTCATGAAACCTTCACCTCCTTCCCAGTCCTGTAGGCTGGGGGGATGGGAAGAGGTGATGAGCTTGCTTGTGGATGTGGCCAAAGACAAGGAGCGTAACTCTTGTCTCTGGTCCTGACCTTCTGCATGAGCCTGAGCAAATCCCTTCACCTCTCTGTGCCCATGCTTCTGTCTTGTCCATTAGTCTTTCAGCTCTTCCTAACAAAGGACTTCTATTTTACCAACACAACAAATTTTCATCCCATTGGACTGGGACACAGGAAGAATTTTGGAATTCTGTTGCAACATGTATAACTTTTACTGTTGGTCAGGATTGGAAATTTTTGGCAGACAGATTTGGAAAAGAAGGTTTCAAGTTGTGGAGAAAGACAGAAAAAATAGAGCTCTGAATTGACATGACCTGTGGAAGGTAAAGGATAATGCCAATCCTGAAGCTGAAGATCATGGAGGATATCTAGTATTAGCCCTTGCCACAGCACAGGGGTTTTTCTAAAGGTTACCTATTTTGTTGATCAGACTGTGCTATGAGCTCTAGCATTGTCCTGACATTTATCAAATGGTCTGTGATAAATGGTCTAAGAACAGACTTTAAAGTTTTAAATGCAAAAGAACAGCCCTTGAAACAGTCCCATCTTCTGATGAAAAACACATTGCAATAAAACTACAAGAAAACTTTTCAAAGTATCTCAGTTGCTCACCTGTGGTCACATTGGAAGAAACGTGTCTAAAACCCTAGCATGCACAAGAGAGAAAACAGCAAAACTGAAAAAGCAGTGCCAACAACAGCACAATTGGTAAGCTATTTCAGCAGGTTTTCCTCAGTTTTTCTAGGTTATTCTATACCTTGTGTGTCTGTATTCTAACTGAATTCTATTTTGGCTGTTCGGATACATTAAGAAGTCTGGCCTTTGGTGATTGCAAGGCACACTTCTGTTTAGTTCAGTCACAACTTAACTGGAAAACACAGAGGAATAGAGAACAACTTGGGATTCACCTTCACATTATTTGCTACATTTCTTCTCTGAGAAACAATAAATCCTGCAAGTCATGCCTTTCTGTAGTGTCCTCCCAACCTATACCTGATAATGGAAAATAGATGGATTATCTGACATTAATAAATATGCTTGAGGGGACCTACCATGGATTTCATTGACTGTACATAAGTGTACATAAAGGTTAGAATGAAAAACACAGTTGCACAACTGATCGCTTTGCTCTTGTCTTGGCAGTCAAGTACCAACAGTACTGAAAAGGATTAGAGGTAATAGCTAATGAAGACATGATACTTACATTTTAACTCATCTACCTCTTCCAGAGGATACGTAGAATCATAGAATCAGAGAATAGTTAAGGTTGGAAAGGACCCTAAGATCAAGTTCCAACGCCCCTGTCATAAGCAGGGACACCCCACACTAAACCATGCCACCCAAGACTCTGCCCAACCTGGCCTTGAGCACCACCAGGAATGGAGCATTCACAATTTCCTTGGCCAACCCATTCCAGTGCCTCACCACCCTAACAGGAAAGAACTTCCTTAGATCCAATCTAAACTTCTCCTGTTTAAGTTTGAACCTGTTACCTCTTATCCTATCATTACAGTCCCTAATGAAGAGTCCCTCCCAGGTATCCCTATAGGCCCCCTTCAGATACTGGAAGGCTGCTATGAGGTCTCCACGCA
>JBAFWW010045256.1:0-43159 GCA_036873685.1 Agapornis canus
TTGTTTAAGCAAGGGAATTTCTCTAACCTTCTTGTACAACCCCTCTGTACTACCCCCCTGTACTACCCCTGTATCAGGCTGATGACTCTCAGTGTGGAACAGTTCCACAAGTGAGTGGGATTTGAGGAGAGTTACATATGTTGGAGGCTCAGAGTACATTGCCCTGCTGCCTGGAAAGAACAGATAGCAATGAATTTGCAAAGTTCCTGTTTTCCCTATTTCCCAGTACCTCCTTTTCCCCTGCCCCTTGTTCTGTGTGTGTCTGCATAACATCTTCTCCATGAGTTCCAAGATGTTTTCCAGAATGCTGTAATGCGTGCAAAGCCTCATAGGAACAGCTACAGCTGCCTTTTGACACAAGATGGGAGCAGAGGAGGGGGATGTAATCAGCCAATATCATGGGTCCCTGGGAAAATGTGAGGTTTCCTAGGTCAGATTCCCAGGTTATTCCTGGAAATCAAATCATACTGAACCTAGTGAAATAGAGTTAAAAACAGAATGGCCCCACTCCACCTCAACTTCGGGAAGGCTCCTTTATCTCAAACCTGTCAATCAGGACCCCAGCATCAAAAGCTCGTAGTACAAATTTTGACCTTAGGTGTTTGCTCAGCCTGCAGGACCACACAGGAACCCTCAAATTTCCTTGGAAAAACCGAGTTATATTACAAGCAAAGAAGCACAGTCTGTGCTGGACCCTATGTATGGCCACAGTGCACATGGAAGTGTGGAAGCACTGCAGCATGAAGGAAGAAACTAAGAAAGGTCCCAATGCTGCATCTCTTCAGAGACACCAGGGGTCTGGCATCAGCTGAACCTTCTTTCTCTATGAGTTTCTCTGTTGTACAGTCACTTCTATCAGGGTATCAGACTGAGCTGCTGCAACATAGGCTCCTCATCCTCTTGCTTTCAAAGCTTGATGACCCCTTCACTTTCTTGATTCTTAGAACCTTTCAAATGGTTACTTCAACATTAATGCCCAAGTAAGTTCTAGCATTTTGGTTTTGTGCATGTAATGTGTTCAAATAAAACGATTCTTCTCTCTTTTTGCAATTTCTATTGTTATTGTTTAAAAAAAAATGGCATCCTGAACAACAAAAAAAGTCTTATTTTGACTCTTTGGCATTTATTTTACTATTTCCTTTTCTATCTCCTTGAACACAAGTGAGTTTTATCCCCCTCTCACTACAATTCTGTGGATATCTGGAAGCTGATAGAGGATGCAGCCTGAGTTATTCAATCTGCATGTGTTTGACATGTCTGTCAGCATCAGCTTTTGGTCTTTGCTCCAAGCTCGCATGGTGCTGTGCCTCCATGGGCAGCTTGCAGCAAGAGAACTTGCCACACTAAAACCTCCTTGATAAGAAAAGACAAACTTTAATGGGCACAGTTCTTCTATCCCAATTCTTTCTTTTCTACAGCTCTCTGCTCTCCACACTCTTAGGCAAACATGCCTTACCCTGTTTCCTGCCATTCATATTTCTCTTCCTCTGTGCTGCCCATCTCATTGTCAAGCTGCAAATATCTCTTTTGCTACATCTCACTGTTCATTAGGCTATTTAGGCCTCTTCCAGCTGCTCCAGCTGGGTTTTTAATTGGAACAAGAATGCCTGAGGGTGAAAAGAAGAAAAGAGAAGATGAGGGAGAAGGAGGGGAGAAAGATGTGGTTTGAAAGGGCAGAATCAAGTATTTCTTACAGCTGGGGGAGAAGGGAGCATCCCTTCAAGCAAGCAAGAGCTGAGCAAAGACGAGGAGGAATGGAAAGGAGGGAGCTAGGTGGGAGACAGGTGAAGGGAGCATTAGCACCCCTGATTAGTTAATGTTTGTAAAGTGTTTCTGAGAGGGCAATGTTGCATGTATATGCTAATCTACTAATTATTATTTTGTGGTGTGTCTTGGTTTATGCAATCATGTATGATTAATCACAGCTGACTTGTCAATAGCAGTGAATGATGGGAGTGTAATACAAAAATTAAGCAGCAATTAAGGTCAAGCTCCTTCTCTCTTCCAGAGTAAAAGGGATTTTCTCGAGGCTTACTTCAAATGCTGTAGAAGATGCCCTGTTTGAGTGGTGTGAGCTCTTCCTCCAGCAGAAGGACCCTCTTGGTTGTACCCCAGCATGGATAAGGTTGGTGGAACTGGGTGGGATGCCCTCATGAAGAGGGGTGGAAGGGTTACACTGTTTCATACCAATATCTGAAGGCAGGGACAAAGCCAGCAGGGTGAAGAATAGCTATTTCCTGAAGCTTTGAGCTTTGCTATTCCATGGCACGTGGCTCACTTCAGGTGGTATAAAATCTCATCCCCCAGGCTTTGTGTGAGCTGAATATGAACTGGGGGGAAAAGCAGCGGGTGGTTAAGAGCATTTCTGTGCAGCCCAATAGCCACCAACACAGTCTGTGTGAGCTGGCTACCTTGCATTGCTTCCTGCTCATTGGTTTTGCAGGTGCCTTGTGTGTCTGGTTACCAGAATTGATAGGAGAACAATAATGGCCAGGGAAAGAGGATTTTGGTAGAGGAAGCCTATTTGGTCATTTTTAGACCTAGAAAGAAGGGCTAATTAGAGTTTGTTTGTGGTGAGTTGTTGGAGTAAAGCACACATAGCTCAACATGTTGGTAACTGTATGGGATGCAGTGATGAAATTGCTCCTTGTTGACCTGGTCTTCATTGGTATGGTGGCAATTTGTTCTGGAAAGGGCCTGACAATCAGCAGCTGCAGTACCTTTTGTCCTCCCTCTCCCTACAGGAAAAAGGGCATCTGACCTGGGGGCACTGAGCTAAGGTATTATGGAATGATTCATAACTCAGAAAAGAAGCTTGGTCTTGAAGTCTTGATTCTGGGTTTATTTTAAAGACAAAATATGGTGTTTTAAAGTGCTCTGAACTTGTGAGGTCTGAGGATGTGGTGTGAGAGATACCTGCCTTAGAGTAATGACAGTAAAGGCTGGGGTGGTGCTTTTGAATGCAATGAAGTTCTGGGTTTGTTGGTTAGCTGCTGCTGAGTTTTCTGCTGTTGTTATGGTATTGCTGAGGAGGAAGCATTTTTGATTATGTGCTTTGTTTGGCAATGAACACAGTCTCTGTTTGCTGGTGCTTTTACAGAGCTGCTGACCTGTCTGGAAAACCTTAATACCTGTTATGCATGATCTATGACAGCTCCCTTCATAAAGTCTTGGCTCTCTTTCTTTCTCCCCTGCTCCTGTCCCTTAGTTTCTCTGCTCTCTTTGCAGCTTCAATTATGAATGGTATTGCTCAACATCAAAACAGCCTCCCTTCTAAATATTAAAAGGACAGTAAATAATTGCTGTAAGAGAAAGGTGGGAGAAGTCACAGTTGCAACTTCCATGCTCACAGGGTAGCTAGAAACCCTGCTCACCTTCCTCCATTGCTCTCCTGTTTAAAGCACAAGCTGTGAGAACAGCAGCCCAAGCACAGGAATCTTTGTAACCAATGAAATATAGCTCATTGTGCCTGCAAGTTGTACCATGTTCATCAGAGTAGAAGCTGCTCATGAGAGTTTTGGAGCCTTGCATCTCAGCTGGGTTCTGAGTGTTTTTACCAATAATATCATGTTAGCAGCCTGGTGAATTTACTCGAGTAAGGTAGAAATGAAGACAAGGGTGGCATACAAGTGGTAATGGGAAAGCTGTCTTCTGTTTGTAGCAAATGCATTTAAACAAGGGCATTTATGCAGGTGCTGTTGTAAGGGTGTAACTGGGACACCAGAGTTTGAAGATGTAATAGGGTACCTGAGTAAGTGTAAAGGAAGGTGGTGATCTTTGGGAACTATTGTAAGTTTTATAGCAATATTCCTTTTTTATCTTGTTAAAATCTTTTAGAACAGTTCCCACTCTCTGAGCTCTGTCCCTCAAAAGTGTGTTGTGTTCTTAATATTACAAACTGAAAGCAATGAAACCAAGCAATGACATGCAGCTTTATCCACACCTCAATGGTAACAAGGTGAGAGGGAAAAATCCCCTTGCTATGTCTCTAGCTTTCTCTTAAGACTTTCTTCATGCTTGTAAATGCCTATGATGCTAGCAGTACTGCTTCCCTGTGTGTTTCCAAGGAGCTGTGAAAGGGAGGCTGTGTGCTTTGGGTATCGTGGTGACTGAGCTTCTCCCTAAATATGTCAAAGCTAATCAATAAACGGTGGGTTTTGTACTTCTCAGACTTGCAGTGCTAATGGGAACTGGTGGAGCTGTTTTTCCTTGAGGGGGGAGGTTGACTGATTGACATAATTTCCAGGGAGGGGAGATGGAGAATGAAATATTCCTCTTTGGAAATACTGGATGCAGGGTTCCTGAATGATGGCCAGAGCAAGGACACGAGCCTCCTAATCCTTCTTGCTGGGGAGCAGCACTATGAGAAGTCAGACCACAAGCCCCAGAAAGCCTTGCCCTGCTGCAGTGCCTCTGCAAATACAGAGCATTCATTGGCATCTTGCTGATTTTCCTAGGTGGGCCCTGCAGAGGTGAACCTTAACTGTCAGTCTGTAGAATAAACATCAGCTGAACTAAGGATCTTCATCTTCTTTGGCTGTCCAAGGGGTTTCCCTAACTGGTGCAATGGAAATGCTTTCTTATGTTCTTGTGCAGTTGAAGTGGCCATGTGGTAAAATGCGAGCACCACATACCTGTACTATTCTTCTGTTATGCAATGATACAAAGCTGTGCAGGTTTAACAGTGGGATTTTGAGCACTTTTTTCCTATGAGGAATATGGGTTTCCTATGGTTTGAGGCTTTGTCTTTCTGAGGGGCTTTTGGTTTTGTTTTATAGAAATACTTCAGGTTTTTCTCTTTTAAACTTTTTTCCTATGAGGAAAAAAGATGTTACAAGATGCCTGTCCTAGCTGATATTGATGGGAAGGCTGTGGAAAGTCATTGGGTTTCTATGGCTGATACCCAAACCTGAGATAAAAGAGGGCACACCAATTGAAAATCACTGCTATTGTATTTGAAAGTAACTGGGTTATTTTACCTCCATAGAGAAGACAATATAGGGCAAGGAGGAAGGACACAGGGCTGGTGGGAAACAGGGAACCTTTCTACACTGATGCCCAAACGTATACGTTAATGTGAGATGGAGTATAGGAGTTTAACCTAAGCAATCTATCAGGTAAACCTTTGGGATGAGCCTGCTGCTGGAAAAACAAATTGCTGCAGGTAAAATGCCTAGTAGCACCCCACGTGTCACAGTGATCTGGCTCACAAGTTACTTGCCCTACATAATATGACCTCTATTGTAAAAACTAAACCAAGTTTCTTATGTACATTTGCACATATAATTTGGAAACCCAGGTTTTTCTTCAACAGGTTTTATTTATCTGTAAAACCTGAAGTGTCTCTGTTCTGTTAGGATTATTTTGGGAAAGGGAGAAAATCTTAGAGGAGCAACTTAAAACCCAAAAAGGAAGAGTTCAGATTGCATTCACTGTTACAGTAAACACACTGATTTAAGCTTGATTAAGGGATGATGCACTCTATTCCAATACATAAAGCTTCATTCTCTTTGCTTAGTACAGCTTCCCTGTTCCTGGCTGGGCTCTTTGCTTGGGAAGGCTGGTGCCAAAGGAGCAGGGAAGGATGTGCTGAGGTTGCTTGTATCAGATCCTGGAGCTGAAGTCTGGCTGACTTCTGACCTTAAGTAGCTCCTTCAAGCCTCTTCTGGTGAGGATTCAACTGAGCTGCTTTGAGGTAATGTGAAAGGTTGATGTGTAGCTTATTCCCTCTGACCCTTCTCCTGTCCCTTCTCTCACTATTTCATATGGAAGCTACATACTGAGATAATAGGAAAACCTGTAACGTTTGACTAGATACTGTGCATAGGGATAGCACCTTGTGACTTTCTTCTTGTGGTCTTTAGAAAACTGCTCTCATTTCCATCTCAAAATACCTATTTATGAGCAGAAATACTCATCCTGATCAATTCCTAACACGGAAGAATGCCATCAGTTTGTCTACCTGCAGATACTCACACATACATTTTTAACCCTTGCTTTACTTTTCCATGAGATTTCAGGGGAAATATTGTTTAGGAGGAGTTTGGGTTGAGGCTTTGTCTTTCTGGGAGGGTTTTGGTTTTGTTTTACAGAAATACTTCAGGTTTTCCCTTTTAAACATCTTTGTTTGGGCACTTAAAAATTTGGGGAGGAGTACAAGAAAGCAGAGGAGTAAATTGATAGGCTTCTTGTGAGTTTCCTGGCTATCTTAAGTGATACCAGGACTTCATCTCAAACAAGCACTGAGGTTTTCCTCCTATCCCCGCAGATACTTACCTAGCTTTAAAATGTACTGATTTTCCTCTTGGTTGGATGGGTTCTTCCTTTGAGTTTCTCCTTGTTACAATCCGCTGAGGGAAGAAGGGAGCAGAGTAATTTTGGGTTTAGTGGCAATCTTAACAGTTTCAGGATCAAACCAAGTACCTGGACATCAGTGACCTGTTCCTTTTTCTCTGTATTTCACTGGGGAATATCTGTGGAATGCATCTGTGGGGGTTTTTCCTATGAAAAACATACTTTAAACCCAATTCAGACTTCTTTTTTATTGCCTGTAAGTGATCCCAGGAGCTGATGTTCTGTCTGTCTGCTCTGCCAATCAGCCTTGGTCAGCTCAGGCGTGTGCTTTCACTCATTCCAGGTGGTTTGCATAGTCTTGCCTTTTAACTCATGGTTCCTCCACACAGGACAGCAGAAATGCTGGTGTCCCTCAACACAATTGGACTGGTACAGCATAAATAAAACAGCACCAGCAATTGCCGCTTCTGAAGCACTTAGTCAATGACCCGGGTTCATTCCTTCAGCTTAATGTTTCGCTGTGGGTTTAATGTACTTATTCTGGATTCAGCAAGAATGGGTCTATGAGCTGGCTTCTCCTTGTTTCTTACAGCATTGTTTGGATGATGCAGCCTCAGGTCTCTTCCAAACACTCGTTTCAGGATTAGAGAGGTTTGATTTTGTAGTAGTAAATATGTTTTGGATTTAATCTGCATAGGTTTCTGATACAGATGGATTTCTGGGACCAATAAATAATGCTAAGAGACAAACGTCTAGGCAAACCTCAGGCACTTGGAATGTATTTGAACAGCTCATGGATATGAATGTCCAGCTGCTCATCAATAATTTTGCCTGATTTACTGCACATAATTACTTCTAACTCTTGCATGTGACTCTTTCCTAAACCATTCCTGATACTCCATCTTGTATGGAGTATGTTGTATCTATCTTGTATGTTTGACTATCTATCTAGTGGCTGTATTGCAGTGATAGCTCCTGTGTCATTTGTTGTGTGTCTTCACCTTTAGACACAGGCCATGGAATAGAGCACAAAAGAAAATGCTAACTCACCTTCAGTTTCATAATGATATGACTTTTTTACCCTCCTACTATTTAACATCTGTTTTTTTTTCCCCATGTTTCTTCAGTGTTAAAGCTATTTTCTTCTGGACGGAGGGGAAACCTTGGAATTAAGACCCCAAACCCCTCCAATTATTTATGTATCAAATGTTAAAACAAACATTATGGAATTGGTGAAAGATAAAATCAGTCTTTGACTTAAAAGGGTGTAATGCACTGGCTAAGTCACTGAAGCACCATCTAGTGATGCTAAATGACAGGAGCCAAGATTAGTCAGTGTGGATTTGATCATGAAGCTGTTGTTATACTAATGGTTGCATAATGTCATTGTTGGTTTGCACTAGGATAGTTAGCACTATGAAAAGTAGGTAGGATGTCTGTCCATGAGTGCTAGCTCGCTAAGCTTTCCTATATCTTGCCTAAATTCAATGCTTGTTTGTGCAGTAGACTTCAGTGTTGGCTGCAGAGGGATGTGAGCCACTGAGCTTTTTATTTGGACAATGAGAAGAGCATTATCAGCAATTTCTGTCTGCAGAAAGATATATCAGGAATTGCATCAAAATGCCAATAACTTGGAAAAGCATGGGAATTTTGTGACTTCTGAGCTATAAAATTATATCTGAAAAGCCATAAGCCCCAAAGCATAATGTTCAAGAAGGGGGTTTGTCTAAGGGGAACAACAACCACAGAAAAATCATGCTCTGCCACACATCAGATAAGAAGCAAGTGCTGAAGAGAGATCTCATCATTATTCTCTCCTCTAAAAGAAGGGAAAATTGAAGGACAGCAGCCTTGATCTTATTGAGAAGAAGATTGAAGTGCCAGACAGGGTTGGTTGTTCTCGCTTCAGAAGGGCCTGAAAGCTGAAATTGCAAAATCAATTGACTATCGTGCCTGTAACAATTAAACTGACGTGATGAAAAGGTGGAGGAGGAGGATGGATCAGATAATCCACCCCCACAAAATATCTGTGTGTGCAGGTGGCAAGTGTTGGAGCTGCCAAGGGCAGAGCTGCCACGGCTGCCTCTCCTCTAACGTGACAGGCAGCTGCCTCCTCCCCTTTTCCCATCTCCTCCCCAGGTCCGTGCTGGCTTCTCCCAACACCTCCGCTCCGCTTGGCAGGAGTTTCCTCCCGTGGCAGTTTGTGTTGGGTGTTCCAACCCCGGGCCTGGTTGTTGGGTGAACCTCAAACCCGAGTGTTCTCACTGGTTTAGGCTGCCATACTGCCTGTGTTTGTACAATATAATAAGACATCTGCTGCCCACCAGCACTCATCTGTGCCCCAGCGGAGCGCTGCAGTTGACTGCTATCCTATTTATATTAATTGAACATGCTGTATTCTGCATACGCCACTGATTACCCTCATTTATTTCCTCTCCTAAAGACCCAAGGATTTCTGCTGCTTGCCCTTACAGCATTGTTTTACTCATTTGGCTCCAATTAGCCTCGGCTAATGAAAATACATTATACTGAACCTCTTGTTACCCGTTGCTGTTTCTAATGACATAATTTGTGAGTTTTGAGCCTTTTCAAGTAGAGACATTTGGAATTACGTTACAGTTTCTTCGGTGGGGTGGAGAAATATTAATTGCAGGCATCTGGGCTCCTTCCTTTAAAGAAGACTGGTGATTTTTACTTAACTAATAAATGTTGACATAATCAGGGAGCTATCAGCACCATATGTTGGCCTTTTGTGAGATGCAGATCTTATCCCTGCCTGGCTGGGTAAGGAAATGCTTCAGTGTTAGCACTATGTCTTGGTATATTTTTAAAGCATCACTCAGCACGGGCAGATTGCTGTGAGAAAAGATGAAGCCTATTTGGAAAAGCAGGTGGGCTGTTTCCCCAGCCATTCAGGTGAGGTTATCTTTAATGATGAACAGATGCCAAAAGCTGCCTACGCTACTGTGCTTATCTAGCATGGTATTTGCAAAGCCCCTTTTTGTTAGCAGAGCCCTGCCCTGGGGACTTTAATGGTGGGGGTGGAGGGGAGCCAGATCAAGCACTCAGCCTTCTGTTTGCTGGGGGTGTGCTTGTCTCTTCTGCTTCCCTTCCCCTTTCAGGAACATTGTGTGCAAACATTGGGCCCTAAGGATGCTGTTGCAGTTAATGAGATTTGAGGGTCAAATCTGAAGGAGAGGTGTGCTTCTGCCCTTCAGGAAGGGATGGATGCCACTCTCTTGCCCGACCATGCTGTGGAATTAAATCAAGAGGTTTTGTTAATTCAGGCAAACGTACCAAGGTAAAAATAAACTTCATAGATGTGACATGTACTGCCAAAAGGCAACAGATAACAATAATACTTCAGTGTGTCTAGTCCAAGGTAGGTTTTGGCATGGTAAGCTTCAGCACTGAAAGCTATACATATCTTCCCTCCTAGCTCCTTTGTTACCCGTTGGCTAACTTTATCTTGGATGAGGAAGCTTCAGCAAGGCCTCCCTCCATCTTTATTCTTTAGTTTGGAATTCCTTGTTTTTTTTGACAACATTTTATGGCCTTGTTTTGGAGAGAAAGTGGGACATGATCCGGAGGCAGCTGGGTGGATAAGGCTGCTATACCTCAAGGAAATACTCCACTGTCAGTCTTCAAAGTGTGTAGAAAAGGAGGTTGTTTAATGCATAAGTAGCTGTTAAGAAGGAAGGGCGGACTCAAGTGGGAGAATGTATGGGGAGGCTTTATAAGCTGTGGCATGATTTAAGTGACTGCCTGGTAGAGTTACACATAGACCTCTTTGTTTAAGGCAGCAGTTGGCTGCCTGACAAGGACTGGGTGGATCAATTCTTCTCCATTAATCACCCCACTTTCCTTAGCATTGGTGCTGCTTGGGCAGGGGCTGTACTGCCACTGGGAAGGATCAGGTTCTCCAATGTAAGGTGTTCTGTTTCCCCCATCAATCCTCCCTGGCTCTATGGGCCTGAGGAAGCTGTGCAAGGTGGCAATGGCTGAATCCTCCAGTTGAGCATGCCTTCTATAAAGCAGGACAAGGCCCAGTGGCAGCACCTTGTCCTTGCCCCAAGTAGCCTACAGCTGGCATGGCTTCAATGGGGATGCTGACACGGTGGAAAGGACAAGTGGTGCTGCTGGAGCAAGTACTAAGGTTCATGATGACAAGAATGACTGCCTTCTTGGCACCATCCTTGGCTTCAGATGCTTGCATCTTCTTGCTGAGTTTACTGCAATAGGTTTTATGGAATAGAGAAGGTTAATGCTTTGTTCGTGGCTCCCTTTAAATTGCTGTGGGTGCTCAGAAGAGGCAAGAAGGGTTGCTTCTTGGTGCATCTTTCTTCTTGCCTTGGACCAGCAAAACCAAGACTTATTTAGGAAGCTGTCTCTTGATATAGTCCAAAATCATACAAGAAGATCAGTTTACTTGATTTGTTGGTTACTATTCTTATTTCTTGCCTGAAAGCAACATGGTAGCTGACATGTCAAGAAGACAAGCTGCAGAGCTGGCTGGGAACACTGTTTTTTATGAGATGGTGACCCTCCAGTAGTTAGTCCCTTTTTTTTGCATTAACTGCTGGTACTTCCTCCACATGCATCAGAAACCAAGGGAAATTCAAGCATCCCTGGAGGTAATGAAATAGCAGCATTTCTCAGTGGATAAGAGGGCTGGATAAGGAACAGTCCTCACTCTAATCCCTTCTATGTCTGTTCAAAATTAGCTGCCAAAGGGAGCTTGGTGATGTAAAAGTAACATTTTACCTAAAGAAGCTCTTAGGAGGAAGAAGCAGAAGCTTCATAAAAACACGGCATTAAAATGCTGAGCATGATGACAGCACCCATATCTTTGTTAGGTTTTTGCTACCCTGCATATTATTATTACTATTAGTCTTTTACCATCCTGCAAATTAACTTGGTATGCCATTTGCATTTTGTTAATATTCAGGCAACACATGCTCAGTGAGAGCTTAGACTTGTAATCTGCGCAGCCCTTCAGCTCCTGCCCTGGGTAACCACCACTTAGTGCTTTCTCCCTAGAGCTAGTACGAAACAGACTGCTACAACTGCTGTGTTGAAAAGGCTGCTGAACTCCTTCAATCCCTGCTTCCACTCTCAGCTACTGAGCAGAACCCAGGAGCAGAGGGCAGGGAGCTTCCCTCCAGCCTCCCTCTCTGCCAGGGTGCAGGGGACACCCTGACCTGTCCTGATCCTGGTCTGTGGTGGCTCTGACTTCAATTGTGTCACTTTGTGAGCAGCCCATCTCCATTGCTTTTAATGTTCATTTAAGTTCGTGCTTGAGGAAAAGGCCCAGAGTGTGTTCCTGCATGTTGATGTCTGCTTTTGTCTGATGCTAGTCCCAGAACACCCTTGAGCTCCTTGCTCTAATGAGCTAACCTATGCTTTGCTCAGGGTTAAAGGAAGGAGCAAAGTTGCTCATCCCTTCTGTCATTGAGATGGGCCAGTGATGTGAGGAGGTACTGATAAATCTGGTCATCTTTTGTGCTGGGGTTGCCCCTTGGCCAAGGTGCATTGATGTCTCTCAGTAGGGGTCTTGGGGACGAGGTCTGAAGATGGGGACATGCTGGGGGATGTGTGTAGAGTTTGTCATCTCTGTGGCAGGTCTGGCTTTGGAGCTGGGAATGGGGTTTGCCCTTTAGAGTGTGCTGGGGGGTTTGTGGACTGGTAAGTGGCTGTAGCCATGTGAAGGAGAGAGGAAAAGGGGGAAGGTGGTTGAGGTGCCACTGGAGGAGATTTGGCATGTGAAGAGGGGCATGGAGCCAGAAGGGCTTGTTCTCCTCTGCTGACAGCGTGACTCTGAGCACGTGGAGTGAGAAATGTACTTGAAAAATGACTTCTGAAATGAGAAGTGCCATTTAAATAGGAAAGCAGTATGTGACTGCTCCTTTTATTATGGTATGACATGGGCAGTATCCTACAGCCACGTTTGCAGTGTTCGCAGCACCATGACCCAGTTTCTTCTTGACCACCCCCTTCTTTTATAAAGGAGATAAACATAGTGCTAGAGTATAAGAGGAGAACAGGAATCATCAGGCAGTTTTTCAGTCTTCAGTTAATGTATGCTGTATCTTTAAATATATCCATGCTGTCACAGAGTGGAAGCTAAGTGGGGCTGAAGAAAAAGAACCTGTAAGAGGACAGGCTTATTGATCATGTAATGAAAAGTCTTGCGTTAATCTTGCTGAGGCAATAGCTGAAGACTTATGGCATTTGGCTTGAGGTGAAAGACATGTGCATGTAAATTCATGTTTCCAGGAATCGTTCTACCTATGTTTTGATGTGCTGGCTGAAACATTATGGCTAAGTTAATCCAAACTGACTGCATTGGTTTGCCTTCTCAAATCCCACCCCCCGGTTTTTGTGACCAGCAGGAGATTCTTCTTGGGGATGTTTGGTTGTCCCGTTTTGACAAGAAAAGAGCATGGAAAATGACTCTCCTAATCTGAATAAGGGGGCTGAAGAAGGAGAATAAAGTGAACCTGAGTAAAAGGCATAGCTAGCAGTGGAAGCTGTCGCTGGTGAACCCTGGAGCCTACAGTCTGATGACAGCATGTCGTGCATCTGGGCCGAGACCTGATCTCTGTGCAATATCCCACACGACAGCTGGTAATTCCAAGTGCAAATCTAGGGCTGTCCTCTCTGCTCTTTATTAGGGTTGATGGCAAAATTCTTCCTATATAAATTAGCTGACATCACATCCAGTGTAACTGGAGGAAAATCTAGGCGTTTATCTGCTTACTTGAGGCTAAAATCTGGCCTAATGGCCTTTGTTTGAATGGAATTGAGTAATGTCACCCCTAAGTTTCAGTGCAGATATCCTGGGGTTGCCTCTTTGATTAGATGTTGCCTTTCCCCTCCCTATTTTTAACCAAGGGTCAGTCTGTCTGTGCACACTTGACATTCTTCAGCGCAGGAATAAAGAAGTTGGGAAGAGTTTCTTTTTCAGAGGTTTAGTGTCACAGTTCCTGCTGAATTGATAATCTTAATGGGGTATGTTTGGAATGGTTCCAAATTCTAATTTTGGAAATTGAATTGTTTTAGTGATTAAACAAAGTAACTGAGGGCATCACCCTATTAAATAAGATATTCCATGCATGTGATTAATTGTAATCTCAATATAAATCCTTTTGATTTAGAGATTAATGTTGATTCTTTGCTTCAAATTTACTGTCCATTTGTTTTCTTAATTAAAATTAAAGGTAGAAGACAGATAGCAGAGGAACCTCTTCAGGATGTTGATGTTCACTTTGTTAAATAGAACATTTTTCATTAGGCGGCTCTGAAGTAATAGGCTTGGTATAACTATATTAACCCTCAGACAATAGAGGATAGATTGTATGGGTTTTCTGTTGCTGGCTAAGCTTGTCATGCTTCAGATCACTTAAAAAATATTGGTAGCTGATCTTCTAGCTTGAATGTAGTCTTTTCTTTGAAATTAAAAGGTAACATTTGAAAAATAGCTTCCTGCTTTTTAGAGAGGAAATTTCTCCATCAGGCTTCTTGGAGAGTATGTATTTCAAATTATATCACGTTCCCAAGGCCAAACAAAATAGTGTATGGGGGTAGAGGGAACGTCTCCTATTCCCCATCACTTACTTTGACATGGGGCACCTATAGCTGGTCTTGATCCAAATGGATACAATATCATATCAAGTGTAATGAATGCTTATCTTTTCATTACTCAGCTGTTAAACTAAATCCACTGGAGTTTGTTAATGCATTGTGTTATCTCTGGGTACGAAAGCCAGAAACAGTACAAGGGTACTGTTAATGCTGTACTTGTGCTTCCACTATACGTTAGGCAAAACATTGCCTCTGTGTACATGCAAAACTTTATAACACACAAAGAAGCTATAGAAAGGATTTGTCATGCTTGTGCAGAGAAAATATCAAACAGGTAACCTAACATCATAAGCTTTTCAGTACAAGGACATTAGGCTTTTCATGCAAATGCGTCTTACTGATAAAGGTGAAAAGCTGCTTTGTATTAATGAGGTGTGTCGTGATGTAACACAATGATCTTAATTCATCTTAATAAGAATGCAAATTATTGTGACAGCAAAGCATTATTGAAAATCATTTGAGATCAAATAACGACAAGCAATTCCCATATGTCACTGCTCTCATGCCTAACTGTGGCTTGCAGCCGCTACATCTCATGCTTGATTTCTGGGACATCTTGTGATAGATTGATTGAACTACAAAAATGGAGGGAACCTGAATCAAAAGTAGTCCACTAGAGTGCAATCAAGGCTACAGAAGGCATCCGTGATGGGTGTCTGACTAATGTCATCTTTACCTGTTTCTTGGTGGCTTTTTTGTTCAGTTTGATCCTTCCTAAGGTCTGGCTTTTATGTCTTTTGATGCAAAGAAAGCTTTTCTGCCCCTGAACATGTAGACCACATGCTCTGTAGCAAAGTAGAAATCATCTGGTTAATGCCTACAATGTCTTGCGTTGTGCCAAAGCCCTTTGGTCTGTCTTCTATTGCTATAGAGGTGATACTGATGAGAGATCCTCTCCTCGCATAACTATTAGTGACCAGATGGCATCAAACCATTTTGCAGTTGTAAGCTTTTAAAGCTGGTGTGTGTTGTGTGTTTCAGTGATTTACTTTTTGTTAAGAAAAGGAAAATAAGTGTGAAGAGCCTACAGTCACCATTTCAATAATAACACTTTAAAATGCAGACTATATCAAGCTGAGGTTGGTTAAAAAATCAGTTCTGATGTACTCCTGCTGTTACGCATGCAGGGAACATGGTTAAGCACTCTTCAAGCATCAACTCAGTCCAATGTTTTCTATCTCCTGTGATGAAAGTATATTTCTCTTATGAAAACTGGTTTAAATTAATGTTTTCAAGCAAGAAATATGGGAAAATCCTACATTACTTTCATTTGCCAGAGAGCTCAATGTGTGTGTTTAAGGTGCATTTTCAGAAATCCTCCCATAACGTTCATTGGGCATGCAATGCATTTAATATAACAACACGCAACTGCATCAGTGAGATCCCAGATTAAAAGCAGCCTCTACTGACTCAAAATATAATTTCTCATGTGTCTCATGTGACTATAGTTTTTTCTCAAGATCTGTTACTGGTTGTAGTTTACCTCCCAACATGTTTAAAATTGCCTTTGTTTCCCAGATGTGTGTGCACTGTGTGGTTATGAGGCAAGCAGGGGTTGGGCTCTGGTCCTGAGTGCTGCCAGGAGGCTTCATTGGGTCCTTTTCAGTTGTGCAAACACAGCTGGATTAGAGATGACAGTTAAATGTTTCCTCTCTGTGATTTGGTTTCCCAGAGAAGTCAAAGATAATGATAGGGGAACGCTGTCCTAATTTAGATTTTATTGGAGCAAACCTACCACTTCCTGACCACTTCAGAAAGAGATGTGCACTCGTGCAGGTCCAGGCAGCATGACATTTCCTAATTATCCTATGTCAATGGAGACTTTCCCATGGAGATCAAGTAGACACTGGAGGACTGCAGAGACATACCTGTCTGTTTATCCTTTCAAAGGCATTATATAGGAGGGAATGGAGGAGAGAGGGAGCAAGGACTGGAAATGAGGCTTCTATCCAATTGTCGCAATTAATTTAGGGATGTAATTTCTGCAAAGCTATCCAGGTTTTTGCAGCAAGACCCTACCAAGTGATTCAATCACATTTCATCACAGTGACATACCCCCCTTACAGGCCAGAGGTTGGTCTGCCTATGGTAACCTGCCCCCTTGGATCACATCAGGTGCTGGGTACTGAGTGCCAGGTTGTGATAGAGCTAGTGTAGTTCTTGCAGTGGCATTAGGCTGGGCAATTCACTGTCCCCAAATGCCAGCAGTTGGTACTTCCCTCAGAACAAGTTGGCGTTGGGTTTGCCTGTCTCCAGCCCTCTGCTCTCTCTCTGTGCCCTGTGTTGCCTTGTAAGAGTGCTCCCATCTGCTCTGGTGGCTGCTTCCTGAAGCTTCTGACTTCCAGGGTGATGTTGTCTATATCTGACAGCTTGTGTGAAACTTGCCTCTCCACATCCTCAGTCTGCTCTCCCATTAGTTACCCCATGAGGCTGACGATGCTTCCCTTTTCGGTGAAGCCTGTGGCAGAAGGGAGTTAATGCTTCATCGCCTTCTTTTTAGGAAGAAACTCTTGCTTTCCTTTGTTCCCCCTTATCATATGCAAGCCAACTTGGTCTTGATGCCTTTTGTCCCTTTCTAGCTGGCTTTGTGTCTTGTCTTTAATGTACTTTGATTAATGTTGGTTCTTTTTTATGCCTCAGTCATGTATACTTGCTTTTTTATCATAAGATTTATGTTTCTTTCTGTTTTCAAGTGCCTGTTTTTGGCACAGCCTCGATGGTCTTGCAACGCATTCTGTTCCTCAGAAAAGCTGTTTTGCTTAAAATAATTGTGTATATATCTGTATACTTCTTTTTTTTTGACTGCTTTAATACAAAGTGTTATGTGTTACCCCCATATGTCGAATTCCCAATTGGTGCTCTCCTGTTTGTCAGGCCTGGAGCTGAAAGAGTTTCTCTCTAGTAGTTCCTCTGTATCTTGTTTTCTTGGGGGTGGGGGTAGGAGTTGGGGGTGGAGGGGAAAGGTTATCCAGCTCAAAGGCTAATCCATTGGATTCCAATTTGTCAATGTGGCACTGTGCTGCTTTACCAACATACCTAGCTGAAGTTCTCTGCCCTATGCATCAGGGAGCAATGGTTTCTTTCCCAGTGTGTTTTGATCTAGGTATGGGAAGACTCCTATAATAACATTATTTGTTAATCTTTCTTTCTTTCTTTCTTTTTACCTCACTTCAGTTTGTATATCTGCTCTTGAAATTGAATTTAAATTCTTTCTTCTTCTTCTATAAAGTTATGCTCAGCTGTACAGAATTTGCCCCAGAACATCTCTTCTAGTACTGGTTCAAATATTAGAGGTTCTAATCCTCCCCTTTCTCTTTTCCATGCTCCTGGGGTTACTATATATACATCTAAGTGAGTTTCTCAAAGTGTCTTGCTGCTGCTTCTTCTGATAGACTCTATTACAGTTTCTTATCACTTCCCCAGATTTCAGCCCTCTGGGCCAGATCGTTGCTTTTAGAACATGAGAATTTTGTTATCCACTGCTATTCAATCTGGCTTAAAATCTTTCCCACTTGATAGGCAAGCTGATACTTCCTACCCTGCTCTTCTTATCTCTGCTCAGAGACACTTCTTCATGGGATAACATCCCCTAGTTAAAGAAGCCAAAGATGTCTTGCTGGTGCCATCTGTACAGCTATATGCTTGTTTCTGAGAGGCATCTGTCTCTGTCACCAGCAACCCTCGGGCTTCACGCCTGGGTTTAGCGCCTGGCCTCCACCCAGCCACTATCAGTCATAGGTGACTGGTATCCTCCAGCCCCTCTGCTGAGAATCAGTGGGCTGCTTTGAGACATGCAGAGGGGGAGAAGGGAGGGGGAGCTTGCTATAAGTGTGGCTTTAGAGACTTCTGTTCAGTATGAAATGGAGAGAGTTCCATATTAGCATGATGTAATTAGAAAAGTTTATCCATCAGAACGCTAAGTTGGAAAGGAAATTTGAATGCTTTTAAATGGCCTCAGTGTTGAGTGCGTAATCACTGAAGGGTGTAGTGCTTATTCTGACCTGAAACCCTCCTTAACACTGCTTTCCCTGCATAGGAGAGAGAGTGCTCTAAAATAGGAAAGCAGGTTTTTCCAATCAATTAAGCACAGTATATTTATTATATATATATATATACACATTTTTTCTCCTCTTATGTCACTGCTTATTAAACTGGAATCCATCATTGTAATTTTTCAATGACTTGTAATTTAACCTTATGTTCTGTGTAAATATTCAGTTCTCCAAATAGCAATCAGAAGAAAGCCTGGTGAAGCTATGAATAATGCAGGATTTAATGCAAAATATGTGCGGGAGATAATTAGTGAAATGACCTTTCATTTGTGGCAGTAACTTCATACTCCTGATTCAGAATTATTTCCCCTCCTTCCGCCTCTTTAAGCTTGCTGTTTTGAATAATGACATCTCTCAATTGGCAGAGAGCGGGTTTGAAGGGAAGACAGTTTTCAGGGGCTGAGTTATACCCCATAGACACGCTTCTGCCTGGAGGGGAAATGTGTTGAAGAGATGGGCAGTATGTGAACTTGGGCTGTGGTGTGTGCTCTTTCAATAGCCCGAGCTGGCCATTTCAGCAGTGTGAGCCTGCCCTAGGACACTGCTGAAGCATTCTTCAACTGTTAAATGTCTGTAATGAGCAGGACTGAAAGGTGCCGAAGATATTTCTGGGGCTGTTAAGTGCTGCCAGACATCCAGGTGTTTCAGGGCTGTCAATGAAGTAACCATGACAAGGAGTTAAATCCCAAGTCTTGAATACTCCTGTGCAGGCACGATGTGTGGACCAGGGGACAGGCGTCAATAGCGTGAGCTAAGCGATGTGAAGTACATCTAGAGGTGGCTTCCAACAACTGAAGTTTAGGGGTTTAGCATGTCATGAACCCTCCTTCTTAGGAGCCATCCGTTACCATCTGCTTTGTCATGTACTTGTGTAGGGGGAAGCATGTATTTGTGCCCTTGTGCTGGTGCAGAGCGGGGACAGCCTGTCTGGGAGCTGATGTGACAGGTCAAAGGCTTGTTACTGACTTCTGCAAAAGGAAGAGAGGAAATGGCTCAGCTTCTTGGTGAGCTTGTCACTGTTGGCTGAAGTCTCCGTGGTGAGAAATAGCAGTTTAATGCTTAAACTGGATGAGAAGACCATGTCTAAGGCAAGGCTATTCCTCACTTCCCTGGTTTTCTAGCTGTGGTAAACAGGGAAATCCTGCCAGGATATTCAGAGCTGAGATTCCCAGAGGGAGCTGTGGGCAGTGCTCCCTGGAGCACAGCCTTATTCTCTCCCCATCTGCTCTTTTAGATTTAGACATGGATGCTCTTTTAGAGCGGAATGCCTTCAGTTAGAAGGGACCTGCAGGTCTAAGTCCAGCTGCACTGCATCTTGATGCCTCTCCACTTTCACAGCACTGCGTGTTGTGCTGGCAGAAGTCTCTGTGCTTGGTCAAATGTGATCCAGTGACCAGCTTTAATAAAATGCTTTGTTGAATGCTTTAATGGGACCTTTGTATAAAAACAACTACACAAACAGAAGGTCAGGAAATGGTGCGTCTCATAGGCAATTAGTGTGTTCAAATGAACCGAGACTTTGCATGCCTTTTGTGCTTGAGGGGATGCTTGGATGCTGAGGCTTAGGGAGCTTAATTGTTTATTCTTACCTGAATATGTATTATTAGAAAACATAGTTCTGAACTGCTTGCATCTTGCTTTAATGTTGTAAGAAGCTGAATTAAAAGGAAAAGTTTTAAAACTCTAGTAATGAAGATCTGAGTACCAAATATCATGAGAAAAACTAAAAGAAGATCACTTGTAAGACTAGAACTGTGACTGAACTAATTTAAAACACATATTTTCAGGGGTTTCAAATTGGCTTCTATGATAACATAATCTTTTTGGCCTTGTTAGGATAACATTTTTGTTAAAGATAAAAACTTAGGTTTCTGTTCAGTAAATTGAATTTATTTCCATTGTCTCAGCATTAGACTTTCATCTTTTTATGACCACAAATGTAAAAAGAAGCTATGTGCTAGAGGGCCAAGTCACCATTTGTTTCACATTGCAAATAGGTGACCCAAAAATCACCTCTCCTCAAAATATTTCTCCTATGTATGTTATGTCTTCATTGCTCCCGAACACAGTCAATGGCCATTCTCATACCACAAAAAGCAAAGCATTGAGGTCAAATGCCAGCAAGGGTGTATGGTGCTACAGAAACTTAAGTCATCTTCCTATTCAGTCCCAGAAGTGCATTATGTGAGAGGGCAAAGGGATCTTACCTTATGCTGCTTAAAATACTCTGGAGCTGAGAACTGTTTGGCTTTGCTCAGGAAGCATTGCTCATTGAAGGAAGACACCCTTTTTGTTGCAAATAGTTGGAGGAGAGGTTTCTCCCTGATTTGTTCTAACATCTAGCTAGGCCTCATGTATATGAAACGATGGGATCTGATAAAGAGTTGATATTTCAGATCTCTGGTGGTAATGGTACAGTGTGTTTTTTTCATGTATGTCTAGGATGCTTTTTGGAAAAGCAAGATGGATGAGACTGGGGATTTAAGATGAAGTTTTGTTTCTTGATATTCTTCTGTTGTGAGAAGGGCATCAGACTTTGTGTTGTACTTCTGCCTCATAAGTATTTAAAAAGCAAGCAGAAAAGCCTGAACTTACTTGTGCTTCTTTTCAACCGTTTACTAACCATGCCTCTTATTTTCTGTTTGATGTGAGTATGGTGTTCTTTCTCTATATATCTCCAGAATGCTCTTTAAGAAAGCATGAATGAGGTCTTAGAGGTTATAATGAAGAAAAGTAGTATTGGACTTAAAATCACAGATAGAGACAGAGAGACCTGTTTCCATGTGATATATTTGTTGAGCTCTAAATCTGTCACAGTGAATTAGACCAAAGGCTTATATTTTTGTGGCTTTCTAGAAAGCTTTGCAAGATAAACTATAATGTCTCTTTGGAGCTCTTGTCATGGCTTGCATCTAGAAAACAGCTGCAGCAGCTCTGTATTGCCGACTGCCTCCCTGCTCTATGGGAACTCTGAGCATTGCTTGTTGCAGCAGCAGTTACCAAGCATGCTACAAAGGCCATGTGCTCTAGGAAAGCGTTGAAGCCATGTTTAATCTCAGTAGAAGCTGTCCTTCACAATATAATTCTATGCTATATGTTGTTCTGTGTAGGTAAAATTGTATTTGCCTTCTATCTCCATGAGAGAAATGGGAAGGGTTGTATGGCACAACCTGACTGATTTCTGTATCACTTGCTTTCTTTAACTAAATCATGCCTGTTTAGCCCAAAACATGTTTGGTTTCCTGTGCTGTTCAGGATCTTTAAATCTGGATTCAGCACACTTTTTCTTGTGAGAAGTTTCCTCATCAGAAGATACATTTTGGAACTGGTACTACATATTGAACATGTTTGGGAAGGAGTCTGGTTATTTGGCAGGGGAAAATGCAGGAGTAAATGGTATAGGTGATCAGACATGACTTTTACCTCGTGACTGGTTGTCTCATAACCAGATTTTCCAAGTAGAGGTGCCTGTGTTGTGTTCTCCCCCTGTGTTCCCCCCACCAGGAAAGTACTTGGGAAGAATGTGAAACCTGTGAATGTTCATCTAGGGTTTCTCAATGTCCGCTTGTCAGAATAACAATCAGTGCTGTGGATATTCAGAAATAGTGAGCAAGTAGTTATTGCAAGTTTCCACATGCAATCTTTGCTGTGGATGTTCAGGAATCATGAACAAACAGCCATTGCAAGCTTACACGTCAGTTCAACTACACAACGTCTTTTTTTGCAGTGGTGAACAAGATGGCTTAACGTAGAGGATATCATACAGGTTGTAGTATTGCATCAGGGATTTCAGGAGCATCACACCCTGCTGATACAGTGTGGATTGGGGAGGGGAACTATGTTCAAGTTGCTTACATACAGAGGTGTATTGTTGGAGTGATGAGAATACTCATTATTTCTCTGCCATGTGCTGCCCCATATACATGTGGATGCTACTTACTAAGTGGAAGAATAGCTTGTTATCACATCTGTAGTTGTTCCTGGCGTTTCTTAACTAGGAAGATGTGTGGTTGGGAAGTTTAAGGTTACTGCTATAAAAATGTCATCCTTTATAAAAAAAAGAAAAGAATGAAATGAAAAAGTGATACATTGCTGCATGATAATGAAGCACTTTGATTAAAAGCACCCAACAGCCTATGATATATGGGAGCGAGCTGGAAGACCATTGGAGTGTAATTAATTATTAGCTGTTCTTTATAAGGTCTAGTTGCTCTTCTCAGAATTGATTTTGAATGGTGACAAAGAAGCAAGCTCTTGTTTGTGAATGCTATGCAATTAATATATGGATGTTGGCAGGAGCAGGTGGTGCATGATGGGTGATAGAGTACAGAGCCTTTCACCTGCAACCACTTTCTTATGCTGAAGCCAGACAAGTTGAGGTGACAAAGTTGTTGCTGATGGACTGGTTGGAAGCCAACACAGCTTGTATGTGGTGGACGTGTAGCTGTATCTTAAATTATGATGTGTGCAGTAGGAGGCTCTGCAACACTGAGTCTGCTTGGGCACTCAGCTTTACCTAATGGGCTGGACAGAGTCTCTGCCACTGCAAGACCAAGATGTGTTGCATGCTGGTTACTACGTCCACCTCCTCTGCTCTTTGGCTAAACAGAGGAGTTGGGTTAACATAGTTTAGCCCCTTTTATGAGAAATATATAGACTTTTAAATTCAGTTATTCAGAAGGGTACTTATTTACTGGGAGAAACTTGTTAGAAGCTGACTACCTAATGAGCTGCTAGATACTGCAAAGGACACTTAGAATCCTTCATTCAATCATTTGATTTAATGAAACTCAAGTAATAAGAAATGTGTTCTCCCTTCCTCTCCTTTCTACAATTTAAGATCATTGTTTGCAGTGAATGTCACTCTGCAGAAAGGAAAACTTTTCATGCTAAAAGTAATGGAGGCATCAGAAAAAAGGAATTGAATGAAAAGTTTTGCATAGATACAAATCCTCATGAGAATGTAGAGGTAAATTGCACCCTGTTATGGATGGAGTCTTGCTATGCTTGCGTTACTGTGGCTAGCTAATTTGCCTACCTGAGCTACTTGCCCTTCAGATCAACTGATATGAGTGACCTGGTTAAAAGGAGTGTTTTCATCCCTCCCTCTTCCAAATGTTTCACTTGCACTTGTACCTAGAGGTAATGGATACACATTCATACAACCGGGGGTGAGGGTAGAAAAGGTAATTTGCAAGCATTCTCCTGCTAAAATGTACGAAACCTTTCATAAAGCATCTATATTTGTAGAGAGGAAAACCTAATCCAAACCAAGAGAATGGGATGAGAGATGGAAAACCTAATCCAAACCAAGAGAATGGGATGAGAGATGCAAAACCAGCCTGGGATACTGTAGGATCTTTTTTCAAATGCAGATGACAAACTTGACTTGTTATTTATTATTTCAGTCTGAATTAATTGAAAGCTGTCAAATGATTTTCAGATGTACTTTTGCTGAATGGAGCTTGGGAGACAAATGTGAGGCTATAAGCACACATGCTCAGCTGCTGAATTCCATGAAAAAGAAAAGCAAAAATACCCCCCCCCCAACCCAACAACAAAGCAACACAAACCTTAAATGCATTTAGTGATAACTTGAAAATTAAACTGAAAGCCTTTGTGAATTGGATGAGATCCTGGGAAGTGTGTGAGAAATCCATGCTGGGTATATGGATATAGCATGAAGAGAGAGATTAAGCTTTATAATGTTGAGATGTCCCACAACTTGCTACTCTTATTCTAGTACTAAAAACTGCTCAGATGCTATGCTCTGGTCTATACTGAAAGAAAAGAATGGTGCAATTAGACTTAAACATTGTCCTGTTACTTTTGGATGAGAAACTCTGTATTAGAACAGTTCTCTTAACACCTATGATTCATTAGCAGGACTTTATTTACCCAAACAGCCCTTTGCTCAGTGAGTAACAACAACATTGGAAGTGGTGCC
Organism: Agapornis canus; assembly: GCA_036873685.1. NCBI lineage: Eukaryota > Metazoa > Chordata > Aves > Psittaciformes > Psittacidae > Agapornis > Agapornis canus. The sequence continues at coordinate 23,938 of JBAFWW010045256.1, forward strand.
TGGCAGTCAGGATTGAGGCTTTTTCCTTTTCCTGGAAACTTCTATCTGGGGCAGCTGTAAAGAAAGAGTCTGGGGAAAGAGCAAAGCAAATCCCGCTGGGATTTGTTTTTATTAGATACGTGAAGGAAGGAAAACCCAAGCTCTGGCTGCCCAAGAGGCTCAGCTCTACACTGGCAATGTGAGCTTGAGGGTACGTTTTCAGGGCTCTATTAACAGCCCAGGATTGCAGGTCTGCATGTGGCTTTACTGGCTGTGGCCAGGAGTTTCTAGTCCTGAGAGCATTTGGGCTGCAGGTCTTCAACATAATACAGGGGTTCCTGAAGGTCCTGCCTGAGGGAGAGGTGATAGTGGGAGGTGAGGATGTCTTCCCCTTCCTCTGGACAGAAAGGGGATCTGTGCTTGGAGGGGGTTCTCTTCCTTGCTATTCAGTTGGGGGATAAACAGAATCCAGCAATGGTAATACTCAATGCCTTTTCCTGAAACTTAGTTTTTGTGTTCAGTTGGTGAGGTCCCACTGCCACTTACCATGTAGCTTATTTCATATATAAAAATAATAGTTTGTAGATTACATTTGTGGTTAACTTTTGCTTACATGTCATACAGAGAAATATCCTATAACTATTATGGTCCCCTAGTAAATTCACTATTATTACCTAGTTATTTTTGCCATATGGATTACACCATACTTAAGGTCCCAGGTCAATAAAAGTACATCTGGTTCCTGTGCTGCAAAAACCTATTAAAGGTAGAGGAAACCATGCAAATAGATTTATATGGTCTTTTGTTGGATTTTACAGTGTTTAATTGGCCTTTCTATTGAGGGGAACCATGACAAACTTCCAATTCTGGGGGTAGCTACTATAAACGATAGTCTTTTAGTTACTACAGAGTTAATGCCTGCCATTCTTCTGCTAGTACATGCTTTACAGGTCTCACATGTTGGACTCTTCCACTTCCTTTGGGAGAATATTCTACAGCCTCATAGATCTTAATGTCAGGAAGTCTTTGACCACAGTTTATGTAAGTGCACATGCTTCATGTAGATTCCTTCTTGGCCTCCTCAAAACATGCCATAGGGCTTCAGCAGTATTTAAAATAAAAGAAAACTTTAAGTCTAAAGGTTGGTTTATTAAACCAAGTTGGAAATGGGTTCTAGTGATGTTTTTGGAGAGGGATTCTGCAGCTGGAATGAACAGCAGACCTGTTAAGTTTTGCTCAGGGATACAAGTTTACCCAAAAAGATGCAATAGATGAGATATTTCTGCTCTTGGCTAAGCAGGCTCTGCATTTTTACCACTCTTTTCTGATGTTCTTGCACTTGACCCAACCATCTCTTGCAAAGCATGTTCTTTCCCCATATTTTAATTTACAGATTCTCCCATCTTCGCTTTTAAAGTACTTAACGTGTCTAAATTTGTTCTGCATATTTACAGCAAATTGAAGGCTTGCTCCTAGATTAGGTCAAGATATTGAGTTCTTGTCCCTACTGGAAATGTGTGGGCTCATGTGAACTCCTGCCAATGCCTGTGAAATTGTGTGTGGTCTTTGCTGTCAGATGTGAAATTCATGCGAGAGCTGAGAGCTACCACTTCTGTGTTATAAATGGGAGAAGGCGGATGCTTCCTAGGCTCTAATCTGCTGCCTTTCTGAAAGTTCCTTTGAAGAATTACTGCAACTATTTGTCTCAGCTCTTCTCTTCCCCTCCTTCCTCCCAAGTAAAACTTTAACAGGGATTTGACTGAGTGTTTCTAAAGCGAGAGGGGAGAAGTTCTGTTGTACTTATTAAGATGTTTGTCTAAGATGGTTCTGGATCATTTTCTTGCTGGTGTGATGGTGACTCTTAGCTTTAGGCTCATTCAGCTGTTATTAAAGTGTGAAATTATAAACTCCTTTTATCTGAAAGTATGCTTGAGACTTAATCAGGCCAAGTATTGAGATAACATTAATTTCTGCTAACCAGTCTTCAGGAATGAAGTTGAAACTTTTTATAGCATTCTTCATTTTTCTGCAGGAAAAAACCCAAACAGCTTTGGAGGAAACTTGATCCGCTAACACAGGCTGAAAGTAAAACTAGAATGCATGAAGGTCACCCTGCACAACACAGCTGAGTTCCTATGCAGTCAGCTTATTGTAGATGAGGGCAAAGTAGGAGTAGCGTCCATAGGATTTGCTGACTTTTTCTTTGGGACCGTTTGTTTCCTTGTGGCTGTCTTCTAGGGGCATGGGCTATGCTGTAAACTTAAGAATATGAAGACTCTCATCCCCTTTCTTTCCTATGGATAATAACTTTCAGGCAACATGTGTCTGACCTTTGATTGTGAGAGTGGCCAAAGCGTAGTTCCTTTATACAAAGGGTGTAATGTGTTTTCTGCTGTGTAGTCTGAAAACACTGTTATCTAAACATTTGGGGGGGTGGGGGGTGGCAGTGCCTGTGGTTCCAGACTAGTTTTGGTGTGTGAAAGCAAGTTTGCTCCTGCTGGCAAAGTGCTGCGAGTGGGAAGGGGTAAAAAAAGGAGATGAGAGAAGCTGCAGTCAGAAACACTTACAGAAAGCAGGAGGGGAAGTGTGGGAAATCCAGCTTCCCAGGAGGAAAGAGAGATGAGGGGGCTCCAGCAGCAGGCTGCCCCGGAGCCAGGCTTGGGCGCATTGCAGCGAGCGAAGGAAGTTAGAGGAGGGGCAGGGAGAAGCAGCTCCCGCATGGGAATTGTGCCACTGGGAGCAGCTGCTCGTCCTGCTCACGCTCCAGCTTGAGCTCTGCGGCTTTTGAGAAGGAGGATGCCTGCCAGGGGAGGGAAAGGGATAGTGTTCAGCATATGCCAGGCTCCCTGTTTCAGTGCTTCCCACGAGTCGGGTTTCATGGGGACATACAAATGCTTGCCTCCCCTTCGTGTGGTGTAGTGGCAGGGATGCTAGGAAATGATGATAGTCAGTAAAACTGCCTGGGCCAAAAACCCCATGCAAACATGTTATTTTGCTGAAATGTAAATGCCTTGCAAAACCAGTGACCTCTTTCCTGCCCTCCAGTACCCCAACTATGTCTGGAATGGAATGTTTTCTTTCTTCATGGGAACAGGGTTTTGAGGGTTTTTGTGAATCTAAGTCCTTATTTGGGTGGCACAAGAGGGCAATGCAAAGCAGTCGAATAAGATTCCGTATTAAAATAAGAATGTAATGTGTATCTTTGTGGTAGTGTTATTGGTTTTTACATTCAAAATGACTTTGAAGCATCCAACTTTAACAAAGGTTTGTCAAGTCCCTTCCAGTCACCTTCTGTTCCATACGCAAGAAATAAAAAGTACTGCCACATTAGTTTGCTTGGGGTTTTCTTGCTATGTGTAAAATGTACAGGTATGCTTGAGAGAAAAAAGCAACTAAAATAATCCCTTGGGAAGCCAAGTGTTTAGGGTTAGAACATCTGTCTTTAATGTAATTTGGGCTATCTCCAGGCATTTTCTCATGTGCTGAGTCTGCACATTTTTGTTTATTATTGTCAGATGAGCTGCCTTTATAGAAAGGACACTATCTATTAACTATTTACATACACACATCTGTCTTGTATGGAAGTCTACTGGCACAGGAAATTGTGCCATAGCTTTTAAGTATGCAGGTTCAAGGAACTGCTGCTCTTGTGAGCTGCAAATGGCTCTTTTATTAACCGGTTTTTAGCAGCTCCCATAAGCAATGTTTGCTTGGCTTTGCAGCTGTTTTCAGGGTTATCTCACATGCAGATTCTCCTAAACTGTAGTTCTGGCCTTCCCTTTTCTAGGGGAATGTTTACATTAGAATGCTCAAGAAATTACATAAATCACATAGAAAAAAATCTGGTATTTCCATTTAAATGCAGGATTTCAGGTAGGGTTACCTGCTGCTTCATTAATATTTGGGTTTGGCAGGAAGGCTGAAGCGCAGAACCTGAAAATCAATGTTAAATGGTTTCTTAATATAATATGCTTGTTGCTGCATATTAGACATCATTTCATGCGCAGATACTTACCTTCACTGGGCAAGAAACATTCTGTGTGTTGGAGAATAACAATGAGGAGAGTGGAAGTGGAAAAGGTGCTGCTGACATTCAGAGTGAAAGCAGAAGGACCAGCAGCACATCTCATGGGAAGCTGTGTAGCAACATGCACAGGTATCAAAGCAACAGGTCTCCACGTTCTGCCCCCTCTCTTGGCACTGTGAATCCAGAGCTGCCCACAAAGGATGCGGGTGGTTGATAGTGTCAATCAGCAGCTTCCTTCATATTCAGAAGCTACTGCGTAGTTCGCAGGCATGTTGCATTGTCACAAAATAATACTGTTCCCATTGCTGTTCTCCCCAGAAAGGGATCTGTGACTTGTCAACATCACTAATATCAAACTTGTCCATTGTTTTTCCCCAAGTGATTTTTTTCCTTAGAAGAGTTTATTTGGTATTTACACCTCCTCCTTCTTGTGATCATGTTTATAGAATCATAGAATGGTTTGGGTTGGAAGGAGTCTTAAAGGTCATCTAATTCCAAGCCCCCTGCTATGGTTAGGGATACCTTCCACTAGACCAGGTTGCTCAAGGTAGCATCCAACCTGGCCTAGTGAAGTGACTTAACTTGGATTCTCCTTATTTCGTCAAGGCAGAAGGTCAGAGGTCACTTTTAGTAGAGAGACCTTTAAGAGACAAAATTACATTTGGACAGCTGCTTTTCATGGGTTACAGTTCACATCAAGTTCATCAATAAATAATAATCATGCCCAAGTTCAAGCTGCGTACAGCTTCCTTGGACTAAGTGGAGTTGCCCTGTGTTTCTAACACAGATAGGCTGATAGTGGTAGACTTGAAGTGTGATTCTGCCTTAAAATGTGTCACAGTGAAACGATTTAACCTTAGTTTTGTATCTCTAGGACTTGTAAGCGCAGACACCTTGCTTCTGTATATTGATAGACTCCTTCCTGGGCTTTCCTTATAGCGTGCAGGTAGTGTGCATTTTAGTTGTTCTTGTTTAGTAACACTAAAAGGTGCAGAGGGCTGATAAAGTATAATTTGAATATGGGATTCCTGTGAAGAGAATTCAGGATGGCTTTCAAATTCAGAACTCATGTAAGGCTTACAGGGAGACATCTGTCTCCCAGCATCTTGGGGGAAATGAGTGCTTCAGCCTCTTCTCCGGTCTTCTGTGGTGTCTGGTTATTGGACAGCATCAAATCCTGGTGTGACCACATGGGGTGGTTTGGTTTGGATTGGTTTTTGTTTGTTTATTTGCAATTAAAGTTTAGATTTGTCATAGTTGCCATAGTTGTGGGATTTCTTTTTTTTCCTTTCCCATTGTTTCTCCTTATTTTAGGAGATTTTATCTCAGCTTTGGAAAATTCTTCTGCATTGAAAGTTGGCACAGATACCCTAAAGCAAATTTGCAAAGGATGGGTGTAGAACATGCTCAGGTTTTAAAGTGCTCTTGTGGCAGTGTGGTCTCTTCTTCCTGTTCAGTCACTGACTCATGCTGCATGAGGTGTATAGATCAGAAAAAGGCAAGTAGGGTTTTCAGAAGCTGTTTAGTGCTATCTTCATTCCAGATGATTGCTTTTTGCTTTTCAATATTGTACTCTCTAAAATGAGAAGTCATTGGTGAAGATGTGCCAGTTGTGCTGGTGAGGATTATCACTCTTTGTAGGTGGTGTCATGAATGCTTTGGGATTGGACTTGTATTGCTAGGACTAAGTGGTGTAGAGAGAGTCATGGGATATTATATTGATGACTACACTTGCATCTTAGCTAATGAGTTAGATTGCTATGACTAGTGCATATATAAAAAAGCCTATATAACCTGTATAAAAGGTGTAGTAGATGATAATGGTATCTGTACCATATTGGTGCACCAAATTTTTTTGAATTGAAAAATCATGGAAGTGTATGATCACAAACGTATTTTTTACTGAGGGAAAAACCATGAGGAAGTGAGGTGTCTGTTTTCATTGCCCCTTGTCACCTTTTCATGCTTTTTCTGGTTAACAGTTATTTATCTAGTTGTTCAAGTAGACAAGCTTGAAACCCTCCTTCAAAACTCCCTAAGTCTTGCTGCTAACTCTCATTTATGAACCATGCTGTGTTTTGTTGTGAACGATCTCTTTGAAGCCATTGGAATTATTTGCAGAATGAGAGGGACATCCAAAGACAAGAGCTGAACAGGTTTGATTAGAAATGGTGTATTCTGCATAGGCTTTCCAAATGTGTCCAAGTCCCATGAACTGTGCAGTGAATTCAAGTACTCTGTTGTGGCTATATGGAAACCTTGAGTCTCATGAACATAGTGCTGTGCCATGGAGAGCATACTCATCCAGCACAGTTATTGCTTTTCCATAGCCTGCATAAGCCAATCTGCAGCCACTTCTGAAACTGTTAGCCCTGATTTCTTGTTCTCGCTTCTACCAGTCACTAAAATGCTGCCAAAAGAAATTCTTAGTCCTTAATCTCCAGTCTTTTATTGGTTTGGGTGACTTGAAAGCAAAATCCAGCTAATGATGCATTTGTTTCTGTATGAGGCTATCAATCCATGGGTAATGTATTCCCTATGAAGATAAACAAATATGCAATATCTAATTATCTGGTATACTTTGGAAGGCAGATTAAAAATATTTGAAAAATCAATTGAGTTTAGGTCTGTATATTTTTCTTTAAATGTGGATTGAATGCAGCTGACTTGGGCTGTGCTCTTTTGGCTTGCTGTCACCCTTTAGAACACCCCTGTTTTAAACCTGAATAAATATCTAACAACCAAGAGATAATAAAAATGTTATTTAATATTGTATTCCCAGTGGCTTTAGGAAAGGTTACAAACCCTGATATCTGGTTAGTGGCCCCAGTGGTTTTCTGGCAAGTTATTTAACTATCCATTTATTCATTTAATTTACAGCAGTTAATGAGAGCTAAAATGCGGCCACAGGACTTGGGTTCCCAGAAAAACAGACATAAATTATGACCAAGTTTAAAGAGCATGACTTATCAAGCATTCATCCTGGAAACCACCAGGAGTTTGGTGACTGCACCACAGATATTTATGGTTATTCAGTTCTGCCTTCCAGGATAGAGCTTTCTTTTAGTGCTCATAGCATCTCTGGCATCAGGTGCTCACAGTCATCTTTTCTTCGAGACAGGGAAAGATTTCAAATTGGGCATTGCAAAGCACATATGAAATGCAATTAAAAACGCAGTGGGTGTTTGCAAATGGGTAGAATAATTCTGTATGGCATACTTGCTGTCTAATATAGATTACATAATTGCAGCACCTCTATGTGAGTTATGAAAACCAAAGGACTGTCCTTGTTAGATTCTACTAACCTAGATCAAAGGTAGTTATGGAACTACCTTCCTGAATCTTACTCTAAGCTTGTCCACTATTTGCCAGGTTTTAAGGTCCAGAAGCTTCAGTCATGTATTTATGCTTTAGGAAAGAACACTCGCTTATCATATTGTTCCTATAGTAATCATTAGAAATGCTGTATGGTCTTGGGGTTGGCTAACACATGAGATGTGCTAATAGGTGTTTGTGAAGCTGAAGTCCTTATGGACCAGAAAGTCCTTATTCACCAGAAAGGTGGTTGACTCAATGTTTATTTTTCAAGGCATATGGGTATGCAAAGGTTTATATAAGATTATATATAATGAAGTTAGTGGTATAAAATGATGAGATATTTGATTAAATGACTGCTAAATTGTTCAAATCCTGAAAGACTAGCTTAATGTAGATATATGAAAACAAGCATTCTTAACAAAAGTCATTATCCATTTGGTAGTATAACCCAATGTACCCATATTCATAGCATTTGTGGAATAAAATGGGAAGTGAAAATTAAACAGGAAAAAATTTACTGCTGTCTCAATCATGCTGAGTTATTGTAGTCATGTAAGAGCACTTAGAAAAGCATGAAGTAATATTACAGAAACTTGGCTTACTAACTATTTGGCAAGCAGAACGAATGCAGTATTATATAAGTTAATATTTCTTGACATGTGCTGACATTTTAGCTGAAGCTTTTAAAGTATTTCAGGATTTAATGGAGAATATGCATACCTTTTTCTGCATTTTTGGCAACTTTTTCAAGTTATTTGGTGTGGTAAATGTGGAGCTTACTTCATTGTAATCTGTCCTATATACTTAGAAGTTTAACTTTGGCAGTTGCTGATGTTGGGTAGAGGTCAGGTGGGAACATTTCTGACTTTCTTTTGCTCATCTGTATGTTTCCTTTTCCCCTGTTCCTACTCAGCGTATGATGAACTCCATTTTGTACAATAGGACACCATGTGTGTAGCTGTGTAGGTAGCTTCTCTTTGGCCACACTAAAGGATACAAGCTTAAGTAACTGGTCCTCATAGCTCACACATTTGCTTCTGCTCTGTCAGTCTGTCTGCATTGCTTTTTAAGGTCTTTTATCCAAGGGGAACAGGTTTCCACAATGAGCCTCTTAGCAGCATCCAGAGATGGATCTGGGAGCAGTGCATTGGTCCTGGGCAGAATATCTTTGGTGGAGAGGTGCCACAGGGGCTTTAGGTGTGTTTTAACTGAAAATTGACAGAGAAGGGTATTAAAACAGTGGAAATTAAGGGGTGCTCTGCTGTGTTCTGCTTGGGAACTCACCTAACGTCTGATGTAGTCACTCTAACTGCTAGCAGCAAGCCCTGTGCTAGGCCATGTACCCCAGTTTCAGTGTTTGGTTTTCTGGAGGTAACACTTGCATCATGATTGAATAGCGTTGTAGGGAATGATGGTGCTAAATTCTGGGAGAGAAATACTCTGAAGGGAATACAGAAATGGTTTCAGGAAGTACAATTAGGTGTTCTTTCGTTGTTTCTAAGTAAGATTCCTAAGAGGTGACTGATGTGCTTGGGCATAATAGTAACGTCAAGCTGATTATCTTGGTACTGTTTTGTTTAAGCCTGATTCTAGAAGGATGTTATGACAGTATCCTGAGTGTCTTAATGGCGTACCAATACCTTGAACATTAAAAGTAACATGTATGCAACAGAAACTCTGCATGGGCTAATGTATCCTACAAAGAGATCAATAGAGTCTGTGTGAGTGTGGGTAATTCCTTCTTGATTCATCTCAGATTGAGGTCTCGACATCTGCTTGCATACGTTCTTAGTAGAGTATAACCAGACAGGGAGTCAATCTGATGGCATCCCTTCTGGGCCTTAAGAGGGAGGTAAGTAGAGAGACTTGTTATCCAGCTCTGGATAGCTTCTTTTCAATGAAATAGGAAACAGCAATCCAATTCCTTACCTTGCACTAAATGGGTGTGTATTAAAGAGAAAAATAACTAAGATATCCAGATAAAACCAAAATACAAGTGGAGAAGGTGCGCTAGCACTCAGAAAGCATTCAGATAGTGCTTTTTTCTCCTATTTTCTGAGGAGTTTCCATCTTGAGGCAGAGAGGGTGAGGAATTAACCCTGCCTTCAGAGAAAGGGGAAGGTGTTTCTGTGTGTATGGCGAAGGGCATGTTAGATGATGTGCAGTGTGTGCTTGCACTGATAAGTGCAGAATGTAATTTTAGCAGCTGTTTGCGAGGACCAACGTGCTCATGGCAGAGTTCTGGAGCTTGGATCCTGCTAGGCAAAAAGATAATCCGTGGAGATTAATTTTAGAGGATATTCTACTGCTGCTCACTAGGATTTGAGGAGGGAATTGAGGGTGGAATTAAGTGAACTGAGTCAAGTCCCACGATTGCTTTATTATGGTCACCACTCACTGTCTGTTGGGTAAACTTAACTGACCACCAACTTACCAGGTTTTGGGAAGGCAGCATGATGAACTTGCTGTAGGAACTGCCCTGTGAAAAATTGGAAAGACAATAACTGTGTATCACAGAAACAGTCAAACAATGTAATCTAGGTTGTATTTTATGCTTATATCCACTGCCCTGCTGGCCATTGTAGATTTACTGTGCTTGCTCTGAATTCCAAGTATTGCCTTGTCAGCTCTTGAGTGAAGTTGGCTTTGGTGTATTGCTTGGTGCTGCATGACTACCCTAATGAAAAGTTCTACTAAACCTGTTTAATATGTCTGATTGTTTTAAGATAAATCTTAAAAGCTGTTAATAAAGTTTAAATTTCTTCAATAGCAAGTACATACTTTTAGCTACCTTGGTTGTATGGGATAGTAAATATTAAAACTAATTCTTACATCCTTATCAGCCCCTCCAGCCTTCCCTTCTCCAGTAACAGTGCAGGAATAGAGCAAAGAGAAAGGTTTTGGGGAACAATATCTATATCAGGCAAAGTCATAAAATGAGCTGAGCCACACACAGTTGCTGTTGTGAGGTCTCTGCTTTTGTAATTACTCACTGAACACCCACATTTAACCACTCATTCTCACTAAAATAACCCCCCCCAAATGAACTTAAAAACCCCCAGAATGCCTTAAAAGCAATTCCCTGCCCCATCATACTGTAGTTATTCTTAAACTATTCCCTGAATATGCCTTACCAGGAATAAAAGGAAAAGGCTGGGTGGGTAGGCGACCAGACACTAGAGATCTTGTTCAAATCACTGCTGGAAATATTATGCCTCCTTACCTATTTCCAGTTATATTGTAGATGAGCTATATTGCAGATGCTTTCTGCTGGAAATTTTCATGTCTTCAGATGTGGTTGCATCTCTAGTTATCGTCTAGATATTTGACCTTACTTTACTAGAGAAAATGTGTCCTCTTTAGTATGTTATTAAGAATCTCAGTTCCAATACTGTGAGGTGAAGCTTTGCTTATTTTATGCTTACTTTTTTAGACAAGCTAATCAACTATTTTCTGAGACATACTTTAGATACAATTAGTAATGTATTTTTCTGGTTTATATTTGACAACAGGCAGATGATTACCTTCAAAAATAACAGATTTTAATCTAAATAAGTATCTAAATTATAGTTGTTGAGTTGTAAAGAAAAACAAATTCCACTAATCCTTATTTGCATGTGCCAATTAGCTAAGTGTTAATCAATCTCCTATATAAATGAAAATTAGAAGCCTCAGCTCTCTGGGTAAAGTAATGTTTCTCATTAACAACACGTAAAACCTCCTATCACTCTTGTAGTGGAGAAAAATTGTGCTGCTTTCCCTATTAAACCCCCTCCCAAAACCAAAAGCCCCAACTTCCCAAAACACGGCTATGAAATCATTTATGGAAACTGGGCTCTCTGTGGTCTTAGCCTTGTCAGAAACATGTTGAAAGCTCTCCTTATATTTCTCACTTGGTCTTTAGTGTGATGTTGTTAGTGCAAGCAGTACGATGTAGAGCATTTATTTAGAAGCATGCTTAAATAACAAACTAACTGTAGGACTATCATAAATGATGTGGGCATACAAAGCAGAATAGCTGAATGCATCCAGAGCACTTGTTTTGTTCCAGCAGTAATCTGTAGCTTGAATTGGTTTTTCAAATTCAAATTTGGCATACCTGAGGATACTGTGGGTCAAAACACTATGACAGCTTGTGAAAGCCAAAAAGAATGCAATAATAGGTCAATAGACATGCACTGTTGTTCCCCACCTGCTTTTCCCTGTGTTGTCTTATAGTTTTGAATGAGATATTGCCTGGGAGGTGTAAGCCTAGTAAACACAGATTCCAATATGGGGAATTGTGATGTTGAGAGTACAGCGTTCTTCTGTGGGGAAGCGATGAACCAACATTTTAGTGGCTTTTTAGACATTGAGTATATGAATGGGAAAACAATTCCATCTATCCTTTCACATATTGAGGCATTCCTTGATGCCTATAGTTCAGGCTGGGACTCAATTGCTTTTATCAGTGATGAAGGTGATAAGGAGGTTGATGAGGAAGGCTGTCTCCTCAGCATCACACCTTGCTGTTTTCAGGTTACCAGCTCTGTGTTTGGCTCAATGAGTTGCCTATCCACCCCGCTTGACTGCCTATCTCTTGCACCCTTTATAGATATACTCAGTCAGGGAGCAAGTCATCCCCCAAGGGCTGGTGAGGATTGCTGGGCTCTTGGATTTCAGCTGGCACCACTGTTGCTACCTCAGAAACTTTGGGCAGAAAGTGAGAATTTAATGCATTTTTAAAAGAGTTATAATATTTTTTAAGAAATTTATAATATTTTTAAAAAAATTATAATTTTTAAAAAAATTTATAATATTTCTTTTTAAATTTTACTTTTATGGCAGACAGGCTGAAATGAGAGCTTGCTGCCAGATAGCTGATGTCTCTCAATCTGTGTACCAGGCATGTAAGGGTCAGTGTCATTGTGAGGATCTCCATATACAGGGGTTTGGGGAGAGTCATTGACTGGTGCCGTTAAGCTGCTCTTGTGTGCATGCAGCCTGGTGGTGGGTCTCTCATGCACTGAGTATTTACATCCATTGCATGATCACAGATCCAGTGCTTCCTGGCTACAGTGGATCTGCTGTATATGCAGCACAAAGAACATGTGTGTATGTCTCTGTGTTTGCCTATGGTATGTTAGGCTTCAGAGGTTTATGGTCCCCATTCAGAAAGGTTTTTTTGAAAGGAGAAAAGTCCTTCTCACCCTGTGCAAGGGGAAGAAATGGAAGCCAGGGTTTATTAAAACTCCATGAGGATATATGCTAGTTTATTCTGCTAATCTCTGGATATCCACTGCAAGCAAAACATGACTCTGTTTAGCAAACATCAGGACTTTCTGCATGTACCAGCAATTGTCTGTATAAGCAGACTCATATCAGACTTCCCATGCTGAAGGCACTTGTCAAGCCACTTCAGTGGACATATGATTGTAAACATGTGAATATCCCAAGGACTAATAGAAGTTAGTATGGAAATATTATTGGTTTATCTCTGGACATCATTCCCACATCCAGTTCAGTATTAAGTTTTTATGAATTTTGTTTGTGGTTTGGTGGTTTTTTTTGCTTGTTGGTCTCCCTTATTTCTTATTTTTGTTCACCAGAAAAAATTCAGCTTTTAGATGTGTGTCCTTTCAAAATTGAAACATGAAACAGCAGGAGCATTGTGTAAAATAAGTGAGCTTATTCAGAAGGGTGTATAGAGATCATGAAGTGATCTACTGTGAATGAATGGACATACTGGCAGATGTTAATGTGCTGGTAAATGTGGAATAGCCCCTAGACAGTTGGACTTTTAGAGACTTCTTCCCCTCCATGGACTTGACTCCTGTAGTTGATAACAGCTTCAGGGACCAACAGTGATTGTGTTCGTGACTGCTCCAGGTGCTTTTATCAGGTCTATTTGCTCAGAGGTTTCTTCAGCAGCTACTCTCAGCCAGGCACTGGCATTTTTCAGCTGTGTAGGGGCTGTAGGAGGAAGACCTGTGAGGTGGGATGAGCAGGTGTGCTCTCTCAAGGTACTTGATTCTGTGAGCACTGAAATGAATCAAAAAGGAGAGGGGGGAAAGGTGCAAGTTCCAGAGTGAGAATTTAATGTTGTTTGTTTTGTTGTGCTTGAATCAAGTTAATGAGTAGAATTTGATCGCATGGTATGAGATGACAGTAAGTACATGTTTAATAGCAGTAATAAGCCTCATAGGTCACCTTTGGAAGGGTTTGTTTTCTGTACGTTTGTTTGATGGTTTCAGGCAGTGTGTGATTTTATCTATATTTTTGAGGGCATTTTAAAAGTGAAATCTAAACCCCTTTAATTTGCCTTTTATTGTCTATACCAGTATATAATTATGCAAGTGTGCTGACTATGCATATACTTAGCATAAATGTTAGTGTTTTAAATATCATTCCATCAATAGTTGTCCTCTGAGGCTAAGTACATTTCACTTTCCCATGCAGCACACAGAAAGCTTGTGCCTGTGCCCTCCAGCATGTTTTCATCTCTAACTAATGAACCTCATAGATAAGGGTTGTTCCGGTAGCATAGGTACAGTGAAAACTGCTCAGAGCTGGGTCCAAGCACAAAAAAAACAGAGTTGCATTTGGCAGTGGAAGCCTGTGGGGAGATTTAGGGACAGAACAGAGAAAGCTGTGGTTGCTATTTTGCTGATGGCAATGCAGGGGCTATTAGTGGCCTTACAGATGCTCTCTGGGTCATAGCTCCCCAGGCTCTTTGTGGCCTTTTCTTCCTTCTGACCTTTTATTTTCCCACTCTTTCATTTTCCTTGGTACTTCCTTCTGCCCTGTGCAGCCTTCTTACCTGTGGGACAGAAGTCAGTTCAGCTCATGCTATTGAAGTCACTTGAATCTAAGTGTGGTGGAAAACCTTCTGCTGAGTGTAGCCTGAAAGCCTGCTGGGTTGGTGGCAGAGAGATGAGGGAAAGACCACCAAGGTAGCTGCAAAATAAGAAGGTTGTAGAGCTGGTAATTCCTTTATGAGCCTGACTAATAGCATATGTGTAAAATTAGTGTACTAAATCACATTTACATGTAAAGAAGGTGGAGTGGAGCCTGAAATGCTTGTAGGCAAAGAGCAAAACTTGTGCTGTCTCCGTGATGGGTGTAAATGTATCTCATCAAAATGAGTTTTGTTTTAAAATCAAGCTAACAAAAACTTTCTGGTATATTTGAAATTCTTGGTTTTTTTAAGGGCCAGCTTGACTATACAAAAGTATTGATTATCTCAAGTTTTCAGCCTGGAAGTTTATTGGTAGGTGCCATGATTTGGAGGAGTAAATATATGCCTGTGTAGTGCTTTAAAACTCAGGTATCTCTTGTGGCAAGCTATTCACTCACCAAAACCAACAACAAGACATCCCAACCACATCAAAAACCTCCAAACACCCCAAAATCCAATCAACCAACCCCCCCAAAACCCCACCTACCCTTGCTCTTCAAATGAAACAACAGATCTGCTTTTAAATCTTGCGCTCTTGGTTGTGTTAAGGTAAGCATGAAGTATCTGCAACCATACAACTGGTGCAAGAAGTAGCATTTTCTGTGTCTACTGCAGCTTTGTGAGAAAATTACAGGATATGAGACCAGGTTTGGTTGTTTAACTGTACTTTGGTCAATGGCTTTGTTAACTGACTTCCCACCAAAGCTTTCTAAGCTTGGTTGCAAGCTATCTCTGAATGTTTATGTCCTGGGTTCAGCAGTAGGAGACATTTTGCTGCTTCTTAGTAGCTGGTGCAGTGCTGTGGTTTTGACTTTTAGCCTGGGAACAGTGCTGATAACACTGTTTTTAGTTGCTCAGTGATCCTCACTGTACAACTGTGATCTATTGATTAGCCCTAGAAAGACCAGTGGGAATCTTCCTGGTTCTACAGCTATGTACCCTGTTGCTAAACGCCATTCCACGAGAAAATGTCATTTAAAAGGGGCAGTTAGGAAGTTATGGGGAGGAAAGGAGGCAATGTGTCTTTCCTAATCAAATGTGGGGTGGAAAGTGACCATTTCTTGCCAAACAGCTTTCATTGTGGGGTCCACATGTTCAGCAGCCACTCTCACTCGTGGGGTCTGTGCCTAGGGACACCAAGCCTTGCACCACTTTATCTCCCTGCGTCACTATAAGTGCATCCATTTTATGTACCGTGAGCTTAACTGACTTGGGGAGGGGGGGAGGAACCCAAACCCAGAGGATTTCCTGATTTCAGAGTTTTGCTTTGCTTTTAAAGCTGGATTAGATGTGTGATCTGGCTCGTGGTATAGCCTTCATAAGCATCTTGTAGATGTAATGGAAAGGGAGTGTGGGTATTGTGGAAGGTAAAGGCTTTAAACTGATACAGCAGCCCAGAGTTTCGCATTCAGAAATCATGGCCCGAGTTGGCTTTCCTGATCTTTCTGGCTACTAAGTACTTGAAAGGTGAACTGCAGAAAGGAGCTGGCCTGTGCTGAGCTGCCCTTGGCATGGGCCAGGTCCTGACTGTTTGTAGGTGCACTGCAACGACAGAAGCAGTGCTGTTGGGAGGGCAGGTGGCTCTCTTCAATGAGAGAGCTTGTCTGCAGTAGTAGTGTGTGGGCTGGAGTCATTCAGCAGTGCAGCACAGGGAATGCACTAAACTTGTTAAGTGACCCCATTTTCTGTTTACAGCCTCTGGAATGCATTAAACTGTTCCAATAAATAAATACATAAACTTACACAGACTAGATAACCTGCCCAGAGTGTAACATATGGTACTTTTTTTCCAATGCTAAGGCATAAAAGCTTTATCAATAACTGTATTTAAATCAGCAGACTAGATTACACTTTCTTCAAATGCTTTTTCCATTCTAAAATGTCATGAAATGATGGAGTTTCTATGAAAAACAACAGCAAAACCATTTCTCTCCCCTTGACACCTACAAACAGTAACAAAAACTTCCAGCAAACCCCCCTAAAACACTGGAAAAATGGTGGTACTTTGAGACATCAATTTTGCTATTGCTATTCTATGGGGAAAGAAGGACTGAACTTGAACCAAGTTTTAAATGCCTACAATAAACCACTACTGCTTCCCCTGCTGACCTCCTCTCTTGAAAACAAAAGACCCTACCAAAACTCTCTACTCGGTTTCATTAGTTTTGGAACTGGGTATTGATCTCACACTGGTTTCACCCCAGCCAATTTGACTAACTTGGACAGAACGGCTCCTGATTGAGAGCAATGGGGAACTAGAGACCAGAGCCATCACCAGTGAGTTAAGTATAATTACTCATTCTCTTATCAAAGCTCTGCAGTTAATGTTCAAGTTGATCTGCTACATGGCATGCCTATTCTTTTTCTCGTTCTGTGTTTTAAGATGAGTTAAAGCAATCATTTCCGCATGTATTTCACAGTAAAGATAGATATAGCCATTTTAGCCCGCTCTATATACCTTGACAATGATGGGTTCTTAGGAAGCTGAAATGGGATGCTCTTCAAGTGTATGTGTATTTTCTGGACAAAATCACTGCTGCAAAGATAGAGTCCCAGTCAATAACCAGTTAATCTATTCTTTGAGTTGATAGTGGTGCTCGTGGGAGCCTGCAAGTTTACAAACTGGTATTTGTTTCATTACTACACCGTGCAATGTGTGAGTAGGCGATAATGTAGTACTCATGATTTCCTCCTGGCCAGCCGTCATTCTTTGTTTGCTGTTATTAGAAAGGTGAAAATATGGAGCAGCCTTGAGAAGATTTTCAAATAGTGAATACTGTGAACATCTTTCTACAGCTTGTGTGAGACTTGGATTACCACTAATTATTTTGCTAGAGAGAAAGTTGCTTTAAGAAGCATTCATGAGGGAAAACTAGGTTTTAAAATAATATAGGAGAAATGCATGGAATTTCAGCAAGTTCCCACATATAGAATGCTTGGTCACGGAGAAGTGTGATCTGTTTTTGAACTTCATATAAAGTGTCAATCATTGAATTGCAAATGTAACCCCACACTTCCATACTAATGAACAAACCCCACGTATTTTGCATCAGGCAGTGCCAAGTGTTGCCTTGGTACCTGAAGTAAACACAAGGAAATGCAGTAAGATAGCTCTTTAACCATCTTACTTAAGTTAAGAAATGAGTAACCAACTTCTTCAGCCTTGCCCTGTTTTCTCTTGTTTTAACTCTAGATCTGACAAGGGTGCTCCTTTTGTGCCTTTTTGCCCTGCAATTGTCATCTGCCTCATCATGTATCACTTTCACCTCAGAAATAGCTTGATATATGGAAACAGTCTGTTATGAAGTCCATGACATGATCTTTAAAGCATACAGCTTTTTCCCAATTGCAGTTTCATAGTGTCTGAATTTCTTAGTGTAAGGGTGCACTGAAATAAATGCTTTTGTTTCCCATCATGTACTGCAAGCTGGTATTTGCAGTGATTAGGAGTTATTGGTAAGGGAGTGCTGTTTCAAGATTTGCTGTTGTTCTTTGATTGGCTGACTTGGACCTGCTGGTTAATAGAGGATTAATCCAGAGAAGGACTTCCTTATTCGTATGTACAACTGGAAGTCTTTCTATGGAATAAATCAAATAACAAAGCTATTGTAGCTTTTTTCTTTACTTAAAGAGGCAGGGAAATAAACATCCCTAGTATTGCAATGGGAGGTTTAAGTCATCCCTTTCATCCGCCTGACACTGGTGGTCTCTTTGCTTCAGTGATGTTGCTGTTACTGATGTCTGTTTTTGCAGGGTGAGTTCTGAAGTTAAGTGAATGATGTGTAGCAGAATGCTGATCAATAAGGTGAAGGCATAGAAGAAAGGAGATGTTGTTTAGCTTTGTAACAGCTTGACTTTTAACTATACCAGGCATTTACTTAGGTCCCAGTGTTGGTGCTACGCTGAAATGTTTCTAGGCTTTTGTTAAACCCAGCCACTTGGAGATGGAGAAGAAGAAAAAGACAAGTCTTATTGTGCTCTGGCAACACACTGCTCTGTTTTGTAAATAGCCCTAATTCTTTAGTCATGACCTTTCCTCAGTGAGCTTGTCAGTATTGCTTACATGGGGCGTGAGTGTATCCTCACTGGATATAGCCTCTCATTAACTTTCTGAGGTTCCCCATGATAGAATTTCTCTGGTAGCAGTAGATCTGCTGATAAAGAAAGGGTGCTGGACTCATGTCTTCTGTGAGTAGGTCATGGCAAGACAGTGGATGACAGCTATTGAATCTGTGCACCATTATTTTAACCACAGTTACAATGGTCTCTAACGGAAATAAACTTGTAGTGACCAGAGTCTGTCTGAATGTGCTAACTAACGTGAGGTTTTGACAGACAACATTGTAAGCTATACCAGGGCATGGGAATGGCTGTGGCTGAGGGAAATGACCTTTTCCCCTGCCAGGAGTGCTCAGCCTCATGGAGAGGAAATGGAGAAAGTGCAATAGCTCCCATCTTTGCTAATGTAGTAAGGAAGGGCTTTTTTTACCAGTTCCTCATACACAGTGCAGGTTATTTCTATTGTTTTCATATAGTATGCCAAATTATTGTTGCCACCATCTCACATCCATGTGGACAAACGGGCTTTGTAGCTGCATTTCATACGCCTGTGTATGTTTAAACAAGAAGTTCTGCAGATGTATTTAACATCTCTCAACAATGTCAAAACAAGCTGCTGCAAGGCAGAGTAGGCTTAAAAGAATCTCATTAAGGAGACTAGAATTTCATACTAACAATTTATGGAGGACTGAGAAAAGGAAATCTCAGCAAGATGAGGTTTTCAACCATGTTCCAACCTTGTGCCTCCGCTCAAAGAGAGGCCATTCAAAAATGATGATATAAAATAGATAGAATTTATGATGTCTGATCAGGGGACTGGAGCATCTGCCATACAAAGACAGGCTAAGAAAGCTGGGGCTGTTCAGCCTGGGGAAGAGAAGGCTGCATGGAGACCTCATAGC
>JBAFWW010045256.1:43259-54204 GCA_036873685.1 Agapornis canus
TTTAACAAAGGTATCTAGAATTGTAATAAATAAAACCCAGTGCCTGACTTGACTTTTTTTTCCCCCCAAAAGCTGGGAATTCTATAAAACCTTAGTGCTGATGTCAAGTGCCAGCAGCAATGGATAGAGAACTAAAATAACTGAGTATTTTTCTTGTGCTTACCCATGGAGATTTTCTGCTATATTTGAAGGTCACATTTCTGATTAGGAGAGCTGAATTTTCCTTCAGATGTTGCATGCACAGGCCAAAATACAGTGTACAAATCTACCCGGAAACATGATCATACTTGGAAACAACAATGGCGAAGTTTTCTACTGACTTCATTTGAGCTTTTAGGGCTTAAAATATGCAAGGTAGAAAATACTAGCACATTCAGACTTTGTTTTTCCCATATGCATGTCATGCATACCGTGTTGACTATTGTGTTTAAAAGCCAAGTTGTAAACGTCATGCATTTATTGCTGTTAGAGCACACCAGCTTATTGGGGACAGTGTCCAACAGTCTTGTGCCATTTTGATTGAACAGATTGGCTAATCCATTTTGAATATCAACCCTATTTTTGGTCAAGATATGAGACATAGATTTTATGTCTGTTAAAGCTGCAGATTTCTGCTCCAATACCAGTTTTGTGCCTTTGGATATACATCCAGAAGAGAACTGCTGATGTCATTTGAGCAAAATGGTGATACAAACCGTATTCCTTGGGTAATAAGTGATACAGACCATGAAGCTTTAATATTTGCAATTACCATCTACTTTTGCAGTTAAATATTCATGTAAAACCCATTGGGCTACTCTCAAAACACTTGAAAAGGGTCAACAAATAAAAGAGAAAGGAAGGCAATATTGTACCACAGGAATATGATCCAGTGGCATTTGTGTATTATGATGCCATTCTTGTATTCAGCCGGTCTTTTAGGAAGGCTGAACAGCATGAGACAGCTTTTGCCCAAGAGGAAAGCTAATTGTCAGTTTGAAAGAACTGTTAAGTGTTTTCTCCATTCTTTGATTCTATGGAACTAGATGATCTTAAGGTCCTTTCCCACCCTAACTGTTCTATGATTCTATTGTTCTCTGTGGTAAAAATGTGAGGAGAGATACCTGAGCTAGGAGGAGCCCACAGTTTGTAAACTCATTGCTGGTATGTCTGTCTGGAATGAGCAATGAAAATTAAGATGCTCCTATAATGGTAATTTCCTCACTTAATTTTTTCATCTAGCATGAGGGTGCTTTCTCCCCTGCCTGCATTAAGAGCAGTAAATTGGCTGAGCTTGCTGTTCAGGGCAATGCTATGGAGGTCTTCATATTCTTACAGTTATGTGATAATAGTTTCCTTTTTGTTGTTCTGAGGCTGAAAGCATTGCATGAGCTCAGGGAGAAGAAAGCAATATTTGTGATTCTGTGACCATCTTGGTACGGATAGCATGTTTGAGAGACTTCAAAAGAACTTCTGTTTGAGCCAGAAAGAGGGTACTTTTTCATTTTGGTGTTGTAAGAGACAGTGTTGAGTCATTTGGCCCTTCTTGCCTTTTGACCCACAGGGAAGAGTAAGGATATCTAGCAGGAGTTGTGCCCCTTACATGCAAGTAAGGAGAGGCAAAAGGAGATATTTTGTACTGTGATTCACCTACTGAGCAGGGCTAGGACAACATATGTTGTCTAAGTTACTCTGACTGCCTTTCTTCCTCAATCACTGCTTTCTGTATGATGAGATGGCAATAATATCCTGGGGCTGGAATTGTGGTTTTATCACCTGCTCAGTGGGTCATTTCTTCTTCCTGAATTCTTACAGGAACATGTGGATGTATGTCCTCTTGTTTCAGTATAAAACAGCAAGGGGAGAAGGATATGAGAATGTCTAAGACAATTGGATTGCTTTTAAGCAATAAATGGTCTTCATAGGGTCACAAGCCATGTTTTTCTTAACATTGCCAAGATTTTCTTTCAGGGAATTGTTTTGGCTGTTAATAAAGCTTGATGAAACAGACATGATTCAGGAAGGTAACTCTTTGCTGCAGTTTTCCACACCAAGTAATCTGTGCAATTATATGTTGTGTGAGCACATTCTCTAACTGCTGTAGTCAGAAGGCAGGAAAAACTTAACATCTAGATCACTTCCAAACATAACTGATGCTGCTTTGCAAAGGCTATTTGGTAGCTTAGCACCAAGTGTTTTCTTCCAACCTAGTAAAAATTGGAAGGACTACGATTAAGTGTTGACATTTCTGTTGCTCAGTTACTGTTTTCTTCTAAGCTATCTCAGAGCAGTTACCCCAATGTTATTTGGCTATGCTGACCTATAGGGCTTTCTTAACCTTTTTGTAAGCTCAACTGCCAGTCACTAGGTTGGATGTAATTACTCTTTGGTGCTGAAATAGACCTATTCTCCAACTTTGAAGGCTGAAAGATTGCCTGAGGTATTTAGTTAACTGGCTGAACTTTCTGAATTGGTACAAACTGCTTATAACAATTCCAGTTTGTCTACCATGCAACAGCTTTGCTATTTTAAGTTCATACACTCATTTTGATTATATTCATTGGTACATGATACTGGTACATGAGCATCAAACCACAGTCAGATTCTGAGACATCCGTGGAGGTCATCAAGACAGAATTAAGCAGTAATATGTAACTAGGTATCAATTCATTTAATGCTTATATGATGCACTGGCCAGTTTAATGCTTAAAATTGGGTTCTCTTTTAAATGCCACTGAACAGATCATTTCCCCTTATTAGTTTTTATGAAAATTAAAATTAAAGAGTTCTCTATTAATTGTGGAGCTCTGTGATAGAACTGAAGCATAAATGTCACTAACATTTGTGTAAGGTATAAAATCATAAGATCCTCTCCTCCTTTAGTGTGTTTGATTAAATAGTGACAAATCTATTTCAGTTCTGTGGCATTCTGTGTCAAAAATAAATGATGCTAAACGTTGTTGATCAGTTCATATGCACAGAATCCAGAAAGCTTACAGGGCAGCAACTTTATCCAGCTGGATAGAGACTCCACAGACACTTTTTATAAATAAAAGGCAGGCAGATCAAAAGATGTGGAGACACTGCTTTAGTGATGATATTCTGTCGTGGTGACTTCACTTGTATTATGTCAACTGATTTATCTTTCTCTGTAATACACTCATGATAAAGTAGGACCTGTTGATCTAATAAAAGGAGATCATAACAGTTATTCAGACTTACAGCTTCAGATGCCTAAACATTCTTTTGATGTATCTGCTTTGAATACTAACTCAGTACCTTTTTAGAAATCTTGGTTTGCTTTTCTGAACAGTCAAATTCTCATTAATGAGAATATATTGGTATAACTGGTGAGAAGAAATTACCTAATCTATAGAAATGCCTGAGTTATGTTTCTCTTCAGAAAATCCATCCTTTCCCTTAGAGGATGGATCAACTTATGGTTGGCTTAATAAGAGGATGGCTTGCGGCTGATAGGATTGGATGTTGATTTAATTCACAGCTCATTCACAGGCAGATTCTGATTATGGGACAAGTCTCTTAAATGGTCTGTACTCTCATTTCCTTCCTGTAAGGTGGAGTTGTGCACTGTGCCCTCTTCCTCCATCTTTATTCTGTCCATTTAAGTCAAATTCTGGAACTGATCTGTGTTTACTGTCTCTCCCCTTCTCAACGCAGACTGGTTTAATTTGGCTTCTGAGGTGGGATGGACTCTGGGTGGAAAGAGTGAAGGGGCTGCATGTCAACATGTCAGTCTGTTATTGTCTCTGCTTCTCATGAACTAACTTGAACAATCTTAGATTTCCTTTCTGTGAGGGCACTCATCCAGTGGCTGAGGTGATGCTGCAGACTGTTTAAATTCTCTAGTGTTTTTGCATAGTTAGAAGCATTGTGATGGACTAGCAAAGAAGGGTATTCCTGGCTTCAGAATTGAGTGGTTTTGCATAGTTAGAAGCATTGTGATGGACTAGCAAAGAAAGGGTATTCCTGGTTTCAGAATTGAGTGGTTTTGCGTAGTTAGAAGCATTGTGATGGACCAGCAAAGAAGGGTATTCCTGGTTTCAGAATTGAGTGGTTTTGCAGTTAGAAGCATTGTGATGGACTAGCAAAGAAGGGTGTTCCTGGCTTCATAATTGAGTGTTTCTGCAGATTAACTCCTTCATGCAAGTCCCTGCAGCAGGTGGCAAGTGTTATAGCAGTTTTTCCTCTCATGAAGAGGTATTTTGTTCATTCAAAATGTCTGGAAGCTGAGCTTTTGAGAACAATAAAAGCAAAGAGCCTTTAGGACTATGTGATTTACGCAGGATCTAAGGCAGATGTTTTTAACCTCAATTATCAAAACTGGTGGGTGGACATGAAGTTTCTTAAGGTTAGTCTTGACCTTAATGTCGTTCATACCTTTTATTTGTATATTGGGTACACATATGTCAATATACATAGTGTGTATCCACACAAACATACTTATGTTTACTTTGCAATCTTTTTGCTACAAATAGATAGCAACTTCTTTTGTGAAAGATGTTATAGAATGACTGACTCTCCTGTTACCCCTTGAGAAGTGGTGGAACGGTTTCAGGAGCTGAATTAACATTAGCAGTAGTACATGCGTTTCAAGAGGATTAAAACCTCAGTCAGAAGAGACAGGCAGTTCTTGAGGAGACTTGGAGGAAAGAAAATCCCAACCTGTAATCCCAACTGAAAGTGCTGTAAGGCTTCTGGCAAACTAATATTTGTCACAAAATGCTTTCTTTCACTTGATAGTTTGGCTAGCCTCGCATATTCAAGTTCATAAATGTTCTTTAATACTTTGATCCTTTTACAGCTGAAAATTTCTTATAGTGCCTGAAATGTGATGCAGCTTGACATGAGTGGTCTATTTTTTTTTTACTATTCACATTATGGAAGTGCCTTTGTATGGAAAATTTATGGAGTTGCAGCTTCACCCTGGTTCTACACCTGTATAGCTTTTTTCCTTCAGTAGATGTAACAGAAGTCTGAAGAAGGTGTAGACAAATAGAATGAAAGCAAGACTTAAGAAATAAAAGCATGCATTACAGAAAGTAGGGGAGACTGATAAGGTTATGAAAATGGTTTATATATTGATAATAGACTAGAGAAATTAAACTGTTACAGGAACTAGGAATGCTTTTCATCCACTAAACTCTAGATCACTGACTCTGGCTCACCTTTGGCTTTAATAGTAGAAAGTATTTAATGGATGACTAATGAAGTGTTGGCCCTACCAGCTAATTCTTTATGAGGGGTGTGGGGAAGGGTTTTATGACTACAGTCATTGCATTTGGCAGTCCAGATAATATCCAGGAAATAGTATTTTGTGGGTTGATTTTTGATTGAGTATCACAGAGCAATACGGCATCATTTTCCTCCTCACCCACTGCATACTGCCCATCTGCTGAACTGAAAGCCAGTTTTGCTAGGATATCCAAGATGGCGTGAAGGCTAAAGCAAGAGAGAGGGGTGTCTGCTGGGGAGTAGCAGTGGTAGGTGAGCTGGGAGCTATGGATGGCATCAATGAAGGTGCAGGGGCAGTGCTGTCACTGGGTGCAGACCTCAGTACACCAGTGAGGTGAGTGGGATGAATGCAGTGGTAGTAACCTTGGTTCGAGTGACAGGCCACTGCCTCACAGACCAATCCCAAATGATAAGATGGATCCAAGGCCAAGCTGAGTCATCAGGATCAGTGAGGCATAGGCTGATATATGTAGGCATAAACCTACCAACAGAGTAGCTCAGGCAAAGACCAGGGCTCAGTCTGGAGTATAAGAAAAAGGGAATGAGGAAGATGGGGAATATCTCCATATGGTGTTAGAAGAAGGTTTTAAAATGCAGGAGGAAGAAACCTCTGGGTCTTTTTGTAAAGGTTGTTGCAGTAGCACACAGATATCAGGCCTCTGTAAAAGCTGAGGTCTTTTTCTTGTCAATCCAGAATTCATCCTTTAATTGTAAGTGATCAGAAGGGTTAAAATCCAGTGGTTCCCACCAGGAGCATGGTATGAGCACCCTGTAACCTCAAGAAGTCACATAGTTCAACAGTTCTGTGGTTATTGCATGCCTCATATCCAGATACCATGACTTTGTTGCTAGAGGCCACTCTCATCAACCACTTTGTATCTCCTTCACAATAAAGGATGACATCTCCTTGGTAGAAGGAAGGAATTCATTTTCATCAGCTGCTTTTTATGTTTTCCTCTCCATGCTTTTTTCCTGCCAGGGCCCTCATGCTTGAGTGGAGATCTTCCTAGTAATTCACAAAGCAACTTCATTATTGTCCTCTGAAAATGTCTTTATAACTCCTATGATACGGTGATACTTGACAGTTGTTAGGCAGCACTTTGAAAGCAATTGTGATGAAGTGCTGAAAGCATGGTCTGTCACGCTGACCAGTATTGCCTGTCATCCAGTCATGTATCCAACCCTTTGACAGATGGACACGGTCATTCCTGAACAGCTCTGCGTGCTCATACCATACATCACTGCACTCAGTCACATCATCACAAACACCCGGGATCATTTTTGCCACCTCATAATTGAGCTTTCAGTGTGCTTTGTTGGTGTGCCGAGGCTTTCTGGCCAAATGCCATGTCTTTCTTGGCACTATCACTGACCAGACAAAGCGCATGTTGGGCCATGAGTACCCATACATATTTTTCCTTTTGTAGCCATTCTGAGGTGTTTTTTTTCTCCCGAATGAACAATGAGGATGCTGGGTTGACTGCCTGTTGTTTTCTGTCAGTGTAGCAGAAGGGTGAATTACCTCTGAGCCAAGCTGCACTTGTGAAGCCCATGCTCTGGATCTGGCTTTCTCATTATGCTCTGGGCCTCCCAACTAGGCTTTTCTGAGCTACCAGGTGGTCGTGCAGGCACGTAGCTCACATACATTGAGTGATGCCTGCAGCAAGGAGGAGACACAGGACATAAGGGGAACATGGCTAGCCAACGTGAGAATGAACCACACTGATGCTCTGAAGCTCTGTCCCAGCCAGACCCAAGCTGACAGAGCTTTCACATGGTCTTGGTGCAGACCTGTGCAAAAGAGTTTTCATTCTTATTTCTAGAGAACTGAAATGAATAGTAAATTATGAAACTTCTTCTTCCACTGCTATAGCAAAACTGAGTGAGGGTATTGGCCATTGCTCTGCACAAAGGTACAGTAAATCCCACCTGCTGCAATGCTCTAGTGCTATGGGTTGGGCAGCAGGAATTACCAATGCCCTTGGCAAACTTTGCTCTTGCTGCCTACTATGAGGTTGTTTATGCGGAATTCTTGTTCCCCCTGATAAAACAGGAATCATCAGGGGTCTGCATCTCCACCAGAATGTGTGCAGTGAGGACAATGGGACAAGCCCACTTATCTGAGAGCCCCAAAGGGGAGTTGAAAGCGATGCACAGGACAAAGCAATCCCCTTTCAGGAGTGGCAGCTAACAGGGAGCATTCCCAGCATTTTCTCCAGTGTGCTTAGACAAGTTCCCAAAACTTTTCCTAGCCTGCTCTAAACTTAGTCCCTGGAGCCTGCACTGTGGCTGGAGAAGATGGTAATACTTGTCCCATGCCAGAGGGGAAAGAGGTAGGTATTACTGTGAGCTGCTAGGGTGGCATCTCGAACCAAGCATCTAAAACAGGGCTCCAATTGCTGGGAATGGGGGAAAAAGGGTACACCCAGGAATGCTGGCGTACACTTCTGGCTGCCCACTGCTGCTGATCTTTGGATTTCATATCCTGGAGGAAAATTACAGATTTCATCTAAGCCTATAAAGCTTTGTAGGGCCTGGCTCAAAGCATTTATCTCAGCACTGTGGGTGAAAGCAGACCTGGCTCTATAGAGCTGGGCTGTTCCTTCAGCAAACTAGAGGGGCAGAGGTTGTGAGGGTCTGAGAGGTTGAACAGTAAACGTGTCTTGGCTCTCCTAGGAAAACAAGCTGCAGCTCAGGGTTTCTTACCCTGTTCAGTCCTAGCTGGTAGGCAGCTAATTAACACCATGCCATTAACACTATTAACACTCAGCCTGGGCTCCTCCCAAAGGAAAGCATGGTTCCATCCCGGGAATCACTACTTCCGCAGTCTGGCTAGTTTCTGCACAGGCCACCAGAGGCCAGTGTTAGTTGTCCCATCTCTGAGTATCTCTGTCTCCTTTATCTTGTAGCTCTATAATGCCTATGGTGAAGGAGTCTTGGTTTATAAAGGTATGGCAGTATAAGAGAAATAAGATGTAATCTAGTTATGGTCCTTTGTTCTCTGAGAGACCTCGATATGATCTCTCCAGACTGTAAGTAGACCTGCAGGGCACCAGTTGCCAAAAAACCTTTAAGCGCTGTGTATAAATTCAGAGCTCAGGAGTATGAAGTGGCAATAGCAGGGGTTTCTCTGAGGTATATTATGTATCTGCCTAATGCATGCTTTTCTTTGTGAGCAGTGATCTTTCTCCCTTCATCCTCAGTATTCTCTGTGTGATAAACTGTATTAAAAATATGTGAGCATGATAGAGCCTTTTTCCATTTTAAGAAGGCTAATTGCTTCCTGATAATTTGATTCCAGGTGAACTAAATAAAAGCTCCTAGATTTTGGAGGCATAGATATGAAAGGGGGGAGGGGAGGGGGAGGGATCACTTTCAACTATTTAATCCATCTTGACCTGAAATGCAGTTGTATTTAATGGCTTTTTTCACTGAGTCCAGTGAATGACAACTGAAGCACAGCACCTCTTTTGGGAAGAAAGCTCGGTCTTGCAGTCTTCATTTCAAACCTTCTCTTGAAGGCCTAACTGTTTTACTGCTATTTCTGACGTGTAGGAAAACTTGAGCCTTTTTCGGAACCATTCAGGAGCATGCTATTTATCTTTTTCCTTCTCCACCACTGAAAGGTCTTTCTGATCTTTCTTATGTTCCTTCTTTATGCTGGGTATTGTTTGTGAGGCTGGTGAAAGCGATTTTTGATCATCTGCAGATATAAAAGATGGATCAAGATAACATCTCAGCATTAGAGCCATGTTTAGGTCACATAATGAAGCTGTACTCAAGATCTAATAAAACGGAGTGACCTGGCACAGCAGCTTGTGTTGTGGCTGTGAGGCTGTTTTGAGGTGGTGGGCTCTTCAGTGTAGCTTTGATTCATGGCCTGTGCTGCAGCTCCTTCCCATAGGTACATGTGGGTCTTTTCCCAGCACCTTGCTGGGATGAAGCCAGAGCTGGGAGAAGGGAAACACCTCCCCAGGCTGAATGTAACTGTGGGATTTCTCCCAAGATCTGTGTGTGTATAATTTCTCTGCTTTTCTGGTCTTCCCTGCGACAGGCCCTGTGCACCAGTCCTGTAGCCCTAGTCCTGCCCTCTGGTCCTGGCTGAGCTCTGCGTTAATCAGAGAAGAAATTCATCACAGGCTCCAAACCCTTTGAGCTCAAAAAGAGGGGAGAAAGTCTGATAAAAGAGCAGAAACTTCCAGAAAATTGACATTCATCTTTTAGTAGTTCATTGCTTGTATTCATTACATTAAAGATATTGATGTCATCACTAGGATCACCTTCAGTCTGTGCATCATACTTTCTTAGGATATTGACAGGCAAACCTAATTGAGGAGGCATTAGAGGAAGGCATTAACAGTGGAAGAAAGAGGAACTCTGTTGTATGTGACATGATTGACAAGGACTTTGGTAGTGTGTCTGCGACAGTACAGTCATAATTAAATGTGGAAGTGATACATTAGTGCCAAATGGATGTTGCTCCCAGGCAAGCGAAGAACCAACAACTGTTTCAGTTCTGCTTGCTTGCTTTTACTATTTAAGTGCTCAACCCAAGAGAAGTTCATCTTGAAGTTATCTTGATAATCTTCATTCTAAATAGTGCCACTGCACTCACCTGGTGTATAAATACTTGAGTTCTCAGCTTCAGGGGTAAACCCACTGTTTTTATTACACTTGATCTGTAACAGGTTAAAAGGGTTTGTGTCAAGCATTTCTGTCAAACTCGCTCGCACTAGTGGGTTGGAAATGAGATACTAGGACTTGCCGTGAATTTTAATCACTGTTCTATATCTTTGTTCTAAGGAATTTGAAGGTCTTCTCATAATGGCTCCTCAAGGCTCAGTTGCACAGATTTCTTTGTGATGAAATTTGAGCAGATGGCGATAGGTTGCCAAAGGGTCTCTGTTCCACACCTTCCACTTCTCTTGTCATTGTCATATACGATTGTGATTGCAAACAGGCCGTCT
This sequence comes from Agapornis canus, assembly GCA_036873685.1. Lineage (NCBI taxonomy): Eukaryota > Metazoa > Chordata > Aves > Psittaciformes > Psittacidae > Agapornis > Agapornis canus. The sequence goes on from JBAFWW010045256.1 coordinate 53,459, forward strand.
TTACTATGCCAAATGCATGTCTATATTTGGGCACACAAATGTTTCTGTGCTAGCTCGGGTTGTGGTTTCCCCTTCTCCTCCTAAATTTATCAGAAAAGAATTGACAGCACATCATGTTTAGTTGAAATAAAAAAACCCCGAACCCCAACAAACCCAACAAGTGACAACTCTTAAAAGAACCCCGACAACACAAACTCCTCAAAACCTCAAACACCAAAGCCCACAACCCCTTCAGAAAGAGCCCATAAGCAAAAACCTCCCAAGCAACTTGTGCTCCTTAACTGCAGGCAACATTCTATTTGAAGGTAGCTGTAAATGAAGTGCAACCAAAACCTGTTTCAACATGTTTGCAAGGGGTAGGTCAACTCAATTGTGAAAATGCAGTTTCTTATTTCCTTGTCCTATTTCTGAGCAAACTAATACTTTTATTCATTATTCTTTCCCTGCCCCCCTTTCACCTAGGTGAATTCATTTTGGTTTGCTGTGCACTTCAATGGCTATCTGGTGTGAGGCTCTCTTTGTGGTTACCATTTAGGAAAAGAGAAATACTGCACTGTTTTTCCTTATAGCACAACAAAGCTGCAGATGGCAATGCACACATTTCCTGGGATCAGGGGGAAAGAAAACATAAACTGAAACTTCCTGGTTGTGCTGGTACCTTTTGGGGAAAGGCCAGGGAGTAGCTCCAAGACATTGGTGACCAAGGATGGACCTTCCTTGGGGTGTGATGAGAGGCAAACACCCCC
>JBAFWW010045256.1:56500-71006 GCA_036873685.1 Agapornis canus
GCAACCCATTCCAGTGCCTCACCACCCTTACAGTAAAGAACTTCCTCCTTATATCAGATCTAAACTTCACCTGTTTGAATATCAAGCACAACCTTCAGTTCTTGTTTAGTAGTAGTGTAAGTTCTAAATAAACATCCATTTAAACTTTTTATTCATATAATGATGGATGTGTATGAAGTGCTGTTAATGCATCTGGTGTATCAAAACAGAATAAATAAACCTCACTGTTTCTGGTTGCACATTGGCACTAAGTAGGTAAAGTCTGTGTCAGAAAGAAGTATCAACTTCATTAAAATTGTGTGATCAAGTGGGTGAGAAATCATAGCTGAAGGCAAGCTGCTTGGTAGCCTTCCAGATAAGTACTGTAGCTCAGACAGGGACACAGGAACAGCCACTTGAATGTTCACTGTCTCTCTTTCTACCTGTAAAAAGAGTGTCAGCATCAGTAGAGCTGCTACATGATGTTGTGAACAATGAGTGGAGATGAGTACTTTTCTTGACTTGATAATGGCAAATTGTTTAATAAGATTCTTAAGTGCAAGTGTAGATCCAGGAAAAGGGAGTTAAAAAGGGCAAACAAAAATGTAGTACTGGGAATCAAAGAGGATCAGGACTGTTGCTGCTTCAAAGTGATGTTTTCTTCTGACTGGGTAGGGTCTTTGAGCTGCTTATTTTTCTGGGAAGTCCTTGCATCACAACCAAAGAGCAGAATAAACTGACCAGATGTGCTCTGTCTGCCTCCTTGGATCCACAAAGCCATCATCTGTGTGAGCCACCCTTGCTTCTGTAAAACCGTGTGCTGCATTGCAAACAAAGCCACTCGGGGCCTGTTGATTTTGGCAGGACTTTGGCATGTGCCAAGGGTAAGCTGCTGGTGGGGAATGGACTGCTGTGTCTTTCATTCTTTTCCTCTCATGGCAGAAATCTGTGCTGTATCACTGCGAGCTGTGTGTTCCTGTTAAATATCTCAGTGGTTTCCCATTTAGGAACAGTAAAGTGTATCCTGCACTTTCTATTGTCCTTCAAGGAAGTGAAAGACCCCAGTCCTATCTGATAGACACACAAACACTGTGAGACAGAAAACGTTGTGCCTTAGGTGGGCCAAGGTAACTCAGATCTGACCTCATGGGATATGTAAATGCATTTATAGTAAGCTTAGTCTGCAATCAAAACCAAGACAGAGCAAATTGGAACTGTATCACCTTTGCTGCAAGCTTAAAAACACATATGGAAAGTGCTGCTGGGAGGGCCTTGCCTTTGTCCTTTTGCTATGTGTTAGATGCGTAAGTCAGGCCTCCTGAGGCACAGGAGGGCAGTACTGGGGAGCTGGAGCCCAGCTGAGCTTAAGCTGGAAATCCCACTTTGACAATGGCTAGAAGCCCCATGTACAGCTGACAGGTTTGGATTTCTAGCTGAGAAGGGCATGTGCCTATTTTGCTTTGTAGCTGAGAGAAGGGAAGAACAGATACTTAGATCCAAGAGTGTGTCAGCATTATTGGCATAAAGCTCCACTGGGTAGTACTTTGTTGGAATAAAAGAAGACTTCCAGATTCCTTTTTTTTTTGACCTTTTTCTTTTTTTTCTCTTTTTTTTTTTTTTTTTTGTTTTTTTTTTTTTTGGGGGGGGGGGGTTGTTGTTGGGTTGGGTTGTATTCCCCCCCTCTGCCCCCCTTCTTGGCATAGCTGCTACAGTATGTGGGAAATGGGAAAGTGATTCTTTTCTCTGCTGTTACCAGTTTCAACTGAGTGTGCCAGAGTGTTTGTAGTTGACAAAAGGGGAGAGAATGTTGTGTTGAATGATTATGCGATGCTAATCACGTTTTTATGCATGCATGGTTGCCTCGTACTTTATTCATATAATTTCTGCAGAATACCAAGAGTTTTCTGTCCAAATTCCTTTGGAATACTTTAAACAACAGCAAATAGAAGATTTCCCGGTTCTGAAACCCTGTGTATCACCTGAATTCTCCACGTTATAAGTAATATTTTCTCAACGGTTGCTTGCTTTATTGTACTTTGTGGAAATAATACAAGTTCCATAATATGTTTTCAGACATATTAGTGGTGTTTTGTGTTTTCTTGTTTTGAGGAGTTTTATGTTAACAGATATATGCATGCTTGTGGCTAGCAGGCAGGCGTGCCTTACCTGTTGCTCATATTAAGAGAATCCTGCAAGAGGAACATACCTGATGTGATTCTGACTTGGCTTTTAATTGTAAGTAATGTTTGGAACAACAGCAAAAGAGTTATAGTGGAACAGACACTTGCCTGAGGACTCCTGTTTGTATTATTAAGCTTTTAGGATCCCTTATTTGCATTACTCCTGCAGAACAGAGAGCCAGTTGTGACAGAATGTGACAGAGTGCTACTGAATTCAAAAGCAGATGACAACGTAAACAAGCGGAGGACTGATCTGTTGTTTTTCTGTTGTGCTACAGCTAACAAGCCATCCTAGAGATTTCCCTAGGGAAGCCTGTCCTTCTTGTGAGAGGCAATTGTTTTAATCCTTGAATGCACCTATATCTTCTAACAAACACCATAAGTCACATATGCTTCCAGCATATATATATATATATATATGTATATATATATATATATGGAGAGAGAGAGAGAGCGCTTTTCTGGGCATCATTTGTTTCTAAAAAAAAGCTATGGTGGCAGAGAGCATTATAGTACTGCTCTGAGGCCCATCTTGAGAGATACAGAGTGATTTAGTTCTAGAGGCTGAAAAATCCTAGACTATTATGGCATTCCAATCTTAGTTCTTACAGTCATTTCCCTCCCTGCTTAAAACTAATACTTTGCATGAAAAGCTCCATTGTCAGTTAAGGAAAAAAGAAAAAGGAGGAAAAAGGTTTCAGACTCTATTGCTCGAGGCAGCAGTCTCCAAAACTCAAATGAATGCACATACATGTGCATAGGCACACTTCAGACTTGGAAAATTAAGAAAATAGATGATTTTAGGGAAACCTCATGGTCCCAAATTGCTCTTCCTAAATGTGTTGCTTTAGGTAGGCAGGTTTTCTCTTTTGCATGGCTTCTAGATGGAGTAACGTTTGGTTGTACTAATTGCCTAGTGGAATTCTTTCAAGCTGCCCTTAATACGAAAGCCATATTAGCAGGTCAGTCATTTTGCTTTCAGAGCATAAATATGAATGAGATGTGTGCAAATATTGTTGTTCTGCTTTGTCTTTTATTGCTTTCCTGGGGCAAAAGAAGGAAAAAGAGTAGCATAGGGAAAGTTCTCTGTGTGAGTGACTCAAGTTGATGAAGGGTGAATCTATCCTAATACCCCGATGAGATCACATGGATGTAACAGGCAAAGGACCAAAAAAGGTTTTAATTCTATTTAAAGAAAAAAAAAATCAGATTTTTTTTATCATGATTTATCATGATAAATCATGAAAAATGATAAATGATTTTTATCATGATAAATATGTTTTACAACATTCTGTAAAATAGTCTTTAATATTCCTGAAGTTAAGGTTCTTTCATTTCACCAGTTCTTTTGCATTTTGCATGGTACTGTGGCTGAAAAACAGCCTTTTGTTAATGTAACCTCAGTGCTAAAGTAAACCATGCCACAAAGCCCTCAGTTTTCCTGTAGCTCAGACAACAAACCCAGAACACACTAGCACTGATTTACCATGGTTCTAATCAGCATTTCGCACATGGAAAACTCACCATGTGTTTCAGAACCCTTTGACACTCATCTCTTTCTAATACAAGTGCCTGTTTCTCCCTCTGCTGGTTTCAGAATAAACGCCTTGTCAAAAAAAGAATTAGATTTTGACAGCTTTTTTCCTATGGTTAATTGAGGTGATAGATACACTTGACATTTATCTCAGCGCAGAAAAGAAGATTAAGACATATTTTTCTACATGCGTTCTCTGTATTAGAGGAGGTCACTTTCCAGGGTCTTTTTAATATGCCTGCGCAATTAATAGCGGTGATAATTCCGCTCCATATCACAGCGTCTTTAAAGTTCCCTTTCAAATTGACAGATAAAACTCTCTCTTCTGTACACAGGACTTGAATTAGACTAATCTTTTTCAAGTTTGCCCTCCAGGCCTTCCCCCTCACAGTCCTGAAAATTAATACTGTCTGAGAAATACAAAGGATATCATGCTAACTCACTTAGTTCAAAGAAAACGGATAAAGAAGAGAGTCATATTTCAGATTCCTTTAATTATTCCCACTAAATTTTTGAGGGCGTCCCCCTAAATTGTTACTTTTACAGTAATGAGATTTGAGCGTTCCACTTAAGTGTCCAATTGTATAGCACGGCGGTTTCTGCTTCTCGTTGGAATGCAGAGCGGCTCGCCTGGCTTCCACAGAGGTTGCTGGATGAATGTAAAGTTTAGATGCCCCTACCTTATGTAATAGGGTTATATAATAATAATAATAATAACTTCCAAAGTAGACTTAATTAACGGATTTCAGAAGACCACTGATTAATTCCTACAGTTAAACCCTTTATATGCAGACTTATTAAAAGATCAAAGCCCACATACCCACCCTTAGATGGCCACAAAATAGTACAAGTATTCAAAGGCTGTAGTGCACACATGCACAGTTTTGTGTTAAGGGCTGCTAGACAATTTTCCCTGGGTAATATTATCAGTATTTTAAGATTTGGTGTCTAGCAAAAACATGCTTTATGGTAATAGCATAATATTTTACAAATGCTTGTTTTCTCTAGGTCTGACATTTTATATCTGCACTTGACATGGATATTGTTTTTACTGTTTTCTGGTTTTAAAACTGTTTTCTATGTGATAATAACTTCAGTGAGCATGCTAGGTGGGCTCTTTCCTCCGAACATGTTGCTTTTGGACAATGTTTGAAGCCACAGTTAGGTCAAGCTTTTTAAAATGTTGATTAGATTACAGAATGCATAGATATGGTAATGTTCTTGCACGGGAATGCATGGATCTTGGGAGAGTACTCCTACTGTTTTCCTCACAAAGCTCTTGCAAGGTCTTCCTATTGTTGGTGATGCTAATGAAGACATAAGAGAAGATTTTGAAGGATGGAACAGTCAGAATGGATAAGTTGTCACTCCAATTTTTTAGTTTATTTTTTTTAAAATAAGGATAAAATTAATATTATAATAATATTAAAATTATAAATAAATATTATAATTAAATATTACATTAATAAGGATATAATTAATTTTTTGGATAGAAGGAAGAAGTTTGGATATAAGGAATAAGGTTCTTTGCTGTAAGGGTATTGAGGCACTGGAATGGATTGACCAAGCAAGTTGTGAGTGCTCCATCCCTGGCAGTGTTCAAGGCCAGATTGGACAGAGCATTGGGTGGCGTGGTTTAGTGTAGGGTGTCCCTGCCTATGTCAGGGGGGTTGGAACTGGCTGATCTTGAGGTCCTTCTAACCCAAACTATTCTATTCAGTTTCTTTTCACTGAATATTTATTATTGCTGACTCAGACCAGGCATTTAAATACTTAAGCATGTGTTTAGTCCCTGCTGAGGAAAAACAGATTTGTGAAGGACTTTTTCATGTGGAAACTATATCAGTATTTATCAAGGGATATTTGGTTTACCTTTTTGTTTGAGACCTGTTTTGCTCTGAGTTTGATTCTGCTTGCAATTCTACAGGTATGCTAAATGCAACCAGTATTGCAGCCAGTGCATGCTTGGGACTGGAATCCTTATATTCATCTTGCCAACATAGTTGCTCTCCATTGTAGATCTGCACAAAATACTTTTGATAATCTGTTCTTAACTAACTTGTTTTCAGACATTTATTCTTCAGTGTGTTTGCATGGATTTTATTTTAATCCATGAAGTCAGTTGGATTATTCTATAGATGTTTCTTGAAAGAAGTAATATTAAAACCTGAAGAAAAGTGTTTGTATTCCAATTGTCACCCTTTTTAATCTGTATTTCCAGCAGATGCTCATCCATTTCATGCTCATGAAGGAATTAACAAGACTTTGAAACATAGCTGCTTGTTCCTGTTTCCGTGGAAACAGAATTTTGGATTAAGGGTCACTATATGAACATGGGATGTGTTGTATGCTAAAGGAAAAGATGAATATCTTCTGTGGAGTGAAATGGGCAAAACTGGCATAGCTCTTTAGATCCCTGATTGAATGAGAGAGTCATCAGCAAATCCTAGATCTGTTGTTCAAGGATATACTTGTTAACTGCTGGAAAATGAAAGTTTAATGATAAAACTAAGGATTTACCTGTGTTTGTTTAATGGGTTTGGCATTTTGTGGTCAGTGCAAAAGGCCTATTTTTATCTGTAGAAAAAAGATATATGTTACAGAAATCTATCTTTAATGTTAGAGTTATGTTGTGCATCTGAGTTTCTGTAATGGTGAAAATATCTGGGTTTTTCTTTCCTAGTTTGTCAAATCAGCTAGCTGATTGAGACATACTGTATGGGGACATACTGTGTTAGTTGTACCAGATTCGAGGTGCAGCAGGTCTTTGTATAATACGTTGACTTGCCAATGCACCTAAACCTAGATATAGCAGGGATTTGGAGGGACCCAACAAGAGTACTAAAGTACTGTGATGCCTTCACCATCTGTTGATAACCCATCAAAACCGCTCCCTGTGTTTTTCAAGTGCCTGGGAGGCTTTCTCACGCTAACAATTCTAGACAAAGTTCCACTCCTGTTGACAACCAGAAGTTTTCCCTACTGCTTATGGTGTCCATGTAAAGGCCATTTTGCTTCCAAAATGTGTTTTTGGTTGGTTGATTTGTTGTTGGCCTCTCCCTCTACTCCCTCCCTCCCTCCCTTTTTAGTTCTAATCCTCCTTTTTCCTCCCTCCCTTTTTAGTTCTAATCCTCCTTTTTCCTCCCCATAATTCAAGTGATCTATTATTGCCATTTTAGCAAACAAACTGCTGGGAATGACACAGTATTATGTGGTCAAGCTCAATTCAGAGTTGTTACACCTAGGAAGGAAGTGCATGTTTTAGGAAATTCACCTTTGCTCTACCTAATAGGTAAGATTTAGTAGCCAACCAGTTCACTTAGGCCTTTGAGTAGATACCTACAGAAAATGTTCTCATTTGTTACTATCTTGGTGTCACAAAACTGGCCAATGCAGGTGCCTATGTTTTCCAGGAATAATTTTGCTACCATGCCCTACCTCTAATAGTTAATTATCCTCCAGAACAGCCACTTATTTCTTACCTAGACATCTCTAGCTTTTACAAATGCTATGTTCTCTTTTGGGTTTTGAATGGATGTGCCTAGTCACTATGAGCAGCCAAAGGCTAGTTGATGCCCAGAGCTCTGTGTATCTGTTTATTGCAGTTCTCAGTTCTCAAGTGTGAGAAAATTAAAGACTGCAAGCTTTTCATCAGTGTGTTTTAAGTAAAATACATACCTGGAATTAGTACATGTTCAATTCTTTTGAACTCTTCTTTACCTCATTAATAGACCTTTCCTTCACTTTTTGCTTCCAGCTGTCAGGCAAAAAGATACACCCCTTACTTTGTCAATCTCTTACTCTGTAAACAGTGTTGGAATGGATGGTCTTTGTGCTGCTTGTTCATTGTGGGGTTTGTATATTGTATCAGAGTAAGACAGGCACTTTACACTTATTGATTTAGCATTAGCTTTAAAGTTTTTGATGATGGCTCATGTCCTGACTCCAAGAAAGGCACTTGCTCTGCTTCTAATGGATTTGAAGGCTATGAAGGGTTTACTATCAAGTGACAGCTCTTATGGTCACAGTTGTGAGGTAACCATTTTTCATCAGGAAAGTCTTAGGTCATAGAAGAGGAAAGTGCAAAACTGTAATGAAAAGATATCTCTGTGTCCTTTCTTTTACCTTTAAATAAATAAACAAGAAAAAGGCTTGCATAAGTTAACATGAAGCATTATAATCATGAACAGGAAATTTCCATCTGAGTCCTTTCTTTTAGGCATTTGTTAACCATTCTTGATGTAACTTCAGAATTATCCAGTAACAATGTGGTTGGTATCAAGAATCCAGTAACAATGTGGTTGGTATCAAGGATTCAGTACTGTGGTGGGTTAACCTCAGCTGGATGCCATGTGCCCACCAAAGCTGCTCTTTCACTCCCTCTCAGCTAAACAGGGGAGAGAAAATCCAATGAAAGACTCATGGATTAAGGCAAGGACAGGGAGAGGTTGCTCACCATTTACCATCATTGGCTAAAAGGACTCAGCTTTATTTAATCTGTTATCAGTGAAGTCAGAGTAAGATAATGAGAAATAAAACCAAATCTTAAAACACTTGGCCCTCTCCTTCTTCCTGGGCTTAACTTCACTCCCAGTTTTTCTCTACCTCTTCCACTCCAGCAGCACAGGGAAATGGGGAATGGGGATTGGGATCAGTTCATTGCACATAGCCTCTGCTGGTCCCTCCTCCTCACACTCTTTCCCTGCTACAGTGCGGGTCCCTTCCATGGGGTGCAGTCCTTCAGGAACAGACTGCTCCAGTGTGGGTCCCCTGTGACACCATTAGTCCTGCAGCAACACTGCTCCAGTGTGGGCTCCTCTCTCCATGGGTGCATAGATCCTGCTGGGAGCTGGTCCAGCATGGGCTTCCCATGGGGTCACAGACTCCTTCGGCATCCCCCTGCTTCAGTGTGAGGTCCTCTGGATGGGAAACTTCTGGAAGCTACTCAGAAACCACCCCTGTAACCCTCCTGCTACCAAAACCTTGCCACACAAACCCAATATATATGCAAAACATAATGTAAGTATCACTGCTGCCAAAGAATAAGCTAAGTTTTTGAGGCAGTCACAATTATTTTTCTCTTTCTGGCCAAATTATGGAGCTTTTCAATAATGATTTTATGTCTTTCATTACTTTTCATGCTTCTATGCTTTAATAAACAAGAAATATGGTATTACAGCGCAACTGATGCTGTGTTTAAGTAGCACGTACAAAATTTATTGGCTTCTGTTCCTGAATGAAAATGTGTTACTGATATCTGTTTTTCTAAGTCAAAACATAAAATGGGTTTGTGAGAAAAGGTTGTCATGGGACACCTGGAAACCATGATTCTGAACTCTTCTACTAAATTATTATGCATGTCTTTGCCCTGGTAATCTCAGTGCTTTATTCTTCAATTTGTATTCACATCTGAGGTAATATTGATTGGCAGAGAAGTAACAACTGAAAGAATTTTTACACCCAAAGATAGGATGTACTGTGTAAGAATAATGTTTTGCATGTTCTCCTTCAAGAGCAGGTGCCTGTATCATCTCTGTGGCACTTTGAAGACATTAATCAATTCCTTCAATACCTGTAAGAAGCATCTTTAACTTGATAAGCAGTAAAACAGATGACAATAAAAGTAATTTCATTTCAATCCCTTTGGAATTAAATAGGTGTAAGATTCAAGGTATCCTGTGTGTTGTACTTAGGATTTAAAAAGCAATACAAAAGGTGGTGAGAGATGCTGTTACTGTTTATCTTCTAGGCTATAGTTAAAATCTGGTTGCATCTATTCTTGGCCAAATAGGAGTCCATCTACTAAAGTTATTCTGCTTCTTGTAATGTTCTCAGGTATGCAGCCACCTCTGTGGGGTGGAATGGAGGAAACAGCTGCCTCAGTTGTGCCTCATCAGAGGAATTTATGACTTGGAATTTAAGAAGAGGAAGGTGTATTTTTCTGCACCAAGGAAGAGGGCAAGACTAAGAAGTGTTTTTTCTTTTCCTTATGATGACAAATCATAGTTATGTGTCTTAGAGTGCCTAGCCCAAAGCAGTGTTTCAGAGCAGACAGAAGGGACACTGTGGCTGCCTGGCCCCAGCTCTTGTAGCATCCCCATGCCCAGCATGGTACCACTTTCATTGAGGAGGGGCTCTTCTTAGTGATACTTCTATGTAAAAGCTATCATATACAAAAGATCAGATGTGACTTGTTCCTAATAGTTTGAAATAGGAATCAAATAATGTAGAAGATAGGTTTTCTATCTGATGCTTTTCTGAAATGGGGCATCAGAGAGGTGGGGGGACTAAGAATAAAAAGTGAAGCAGCTTCTTCAGGTGCCTCTCACTCCCAGTATCCCAGAAATGCAGTGGATGTACATTTGCTTTAGATGAAAAATCCTGTTTTGGCAAGAAGTTGTCTGAGGTCTCCCTATTAGTCTGCCTTTGTGGAAAAAAACTGATGTTCATCTATCCATTAAAATTCCATCTGTTGGAATAAGAACAAAGAAAGAATGCATAGGGTGAAGCTTTAAGCGTCCCGTGCTGGCTTGAAGTGGTGAGCTGTAGATGAACATAACATATTCCAGCTTTGATGCAGACACAGATACTCCCAAGGACCTTGTCTGTTTACTTTCTAACATGTAGTTTATTTGATGAGGGTAAAAATAGACCAAAACTTTTGTTTACTACCTAGTACAGGAAACTGCTCCAAACCAGAACAGTTATCTTTGCAAACAAAGCTTTTCAATGTTTGCTTGGGTTTTTTTGTTGTTTAACATGTTGTTTGCTTTTTGAAATGAGCTGAAACTGAAGGCTTAAACATTCTTCTTATTTTTATTTTCAAGTTGTTTGGGGTCAAGTGAAAGATTTAATTTAAAGTGGGTTTGTTACTGCTGTTCAGTTTGGCTCATCACTGGAGAAATCAATTATTTACATTGGTCTGAAGGGACTATTTTGGGACGGTATAAAATCCCCATGATCTTTATACCAAGAAGCTTAGATTCCTTAACTGAAACATGCCAAAACCATACCCTATACCTCCTTAAGGACTTGTTTTGGATGCCAGTCAAGAATCTGTTCATCGTAGTTGAAGTTGTCATAATTCTGGATGCCCTATTCACATCATCAAAATTTGCTTGGAAATTTTTATGCTAGGAGTTGTGCTTCCAAAATCAGCTACTTAAATTCCTTTCTGCCATCTTGAGGAGTCTTTTCAGCGTGCTTTGACATAAAATTTTAAGCTCATTTTGCCAATAGGGGCAATACTGATAAGTCTTACTTTTGGGCTCGATGTCAAGCAGTTTTTGCAGCCAAAATATAGTTTATTCAGTTCCTTGCCTGTAAGTGCTTTCAGATCTCTGCTTTTGTCCTTTGACTGATTTTAGTCTGCTTCATTCATTAATCAGAGCTGTAAATAATTTTTAGGAAGCTTCAAGTATACCAGGATGACAGCAGGACTGATATAATTTCCTTGTAGTACAGCAATACCAAAGGATGTTGAAATGTTCTGCAGTCATTGCTTGTCTGACAAGCAGATCATTAGCATTGCTTAATTTACACATATTTAAATGGATGCAGGAGTTTGGTCGAAAGATTCAGGCATATTTTATCTCACTTAAAGGGTAGGCTTGACCTGAAGCTGAGTTATATGAGCCCTCATTTAGATCCAGGCTTTTGATGACTTCATGGGGCAGTTAAACCTGTTGTATTGCCTGCAAGCAGTGTTGGGCATTGTGTTGTCTATTCCTACTCAGGCCCTATCTATCATCAAAGATATGGCCAAGGATTTGGCCCATGCTACTTAAAAAGAGTACTGCCATGGGTAGCAAAGTATCATTTGGGTAATTGGTGCCTTAGCTTATTAACCCATGAAGGACACTGCATGTTAGGAAGAGCCCTGTGCTGTATTGTACCGTCAGGAACATGAGGTGGGGATTCTTGAATACCTTCCTGATATCTGAAGTTAACCTTTTCATTGCCTACTTATAAACCGGTAACATAGATTTATTTTTGTATTTAGAAAAGCAGTGCACTTTTCAGAAGTGGTAGCTGATGAATCTTGTACGTGGCACTCTAACACTTGACGCTACAGTAACATTTTTCTTGTTGATAAAGGCATGGTGGCATTTAATGTAATGGATGTCATAAAATCATTATTGAAAAGCCTCATAATTTGATCAGAGAGAGAATCAGTTTTGAGTACTCACTGGTGAGCCTGGGCTCATACCACACAATTATTTTAGGGCACTTAGTTTGCTAGATGGCAATATATTTTCTTCAATCACAGAGAGGCTTACCTTGTGTTTTATTGAAGCCTTATGTACTGTATCACATGGTTACTAGTCTCAAACTATGCCACATCCTTTAGCAAAGACAAACAAGTCTTAAAGTCATTTCTATAGAATTAATGCTGTTGATCAATAATAACTAAACATAGTTGGATTTTTGTAGGGCATATAAAGGAAGTATTGTGGCTCAATTAGATTTCCTGATATAACTTAGGTGATGAAACTTCACCTAGGAATTCCTGCATTGATTCTCTTAATTTGTGGCTAAACAAGATCATCTGTTTCAGAAATTCCTGTAGCTGTCTCACTGGTGGATGTGGTCAGGTTGATCACAGGAGCGTGTGGTTTGTAGAATAAATCCTGCCTTGCATAGCTTTCATTTCCTTTTATTACTGAAAGTGAGTACAGATTGTTACCAGACAGAATTACACAGACTTCCCCAGACTCTTCCTTGCCAGTTTTCTGATGAAAGTCTTGTTCAGCTTTGCAGCAGATGCCTGTCCTTTGACTCTTTGTTTCTGTAGGAGCTGCAGGGATGTTTCTGAAAAACAACATGTGTCCTTGGTCCCAAGGGACTCGAAGCCTGCATGCGCTCCACGTTATTGGAGCTGGGAGGAGAGTCATTTATTTTATTTGGCTGCTCCTAACCTGCATGATCAATTTTTCTGGTGGTCTCAATATTGCCTAGAGCTTTCCTGCTCTTCTGTGTCTTTGAGCACCTCTCCAGTGTCCCTGTGTTTTCTTCTGTGCTTTGTGCTACCTTATCAGATCTGACCGAAAGAGAAAGACACGGAAGGTTTCTCTGAGAAAGAAATTAGAACAGATTCAGGGAACTGATTCAGCCACAGGGGAAAATAACATTGCAAGGTAGTGAGGGGGTCTAGAGAGCAAGGCCTGTGAGCAGAGTCACTGAGGGAACTGGGGTTGCTTACCCTGGAAAGGAGAAGGCTGCAGGAAAACTACTGCTCTCTCCAATTACCTGAAAGGAGAATGTAGTGAGGTGGATGCCAGTCCCTTTTTCCCAGGCAAGAAGTGACAGGACAAGGGGAAATGTCTGCAAGTTGTGCCAGAGGAGGTTTTGATTGGATATTGGGAAAAATGTCTTCACTGAAAAGGTTGCCAAGGAGTGGAACTGAAAGGGTTACCCAGGGAAGTTTCTGAGTCCCTATCCCTGGAGATATTTAAATGACATGTAGATGTGGCACTTAGGGATGTGGTTTAGTGGTGGACTTGGCAGTGTTAGGTTAATGGTTGGACTTGAAGGTCTTTTCCAATCTAAATGATTTTATGATTCTAAGTGTGGGCAGGTTACTGTGACCAGACAGTTTTTGCACCAGCAACAGTCTGAAATCAAAATAAGAGGCTAGGAGTGAAAAATTAGGTTTACCTGTATTAACTGTCAAGTGTAATATAGATCAGTGATACTGGGAAAACAGTCAGAGCCCTGCAGGCATTAAGGGACCCAACTGTCATTATCTGGCCTCCCCAAGGCTTCCTGTGGCCCAGGAGCAGCCAGGCTGGGCTGACAAGTTTGCCTGTCCCCAAACCAAGTGAGGTGCCACATGCTGGGGTTTGGAGCAGCCCTGCTGTCCCCTATACTCCTGTATGAGGGAGTGGGACAAGCCCTGCCTGCTCCAGGGAACTGTCATCAGCCCCTGCAATGCCCTGGCAGAAATCCTCAGCCTGGTACCTTACTGCTGTGATAACAGAAGCAATAAACTCAGTAATGCACTCAGCTAGAGGAAAATATTGCTTGAGAGTTCTGAGCCAGTGTCGGGTAGAGATGGAGGAAGCAAATAAAAAGCTGCCAGTCTTGTGCTGAAACTAACTGCTCAGAAAGTTGTACTGTGGCTTAAAAGAGACTTGCTGCTTTTATCCTGATATTTCTATTTGGTAATTCTGTCTTCAGGCATTAATCATTCATTCTTCCAAGCCTGTGTAGCTATCGTCTGAGTAAATAGTTAAGATTTCTGCTTTATGTGTTCTGGCTTCATATGCTGGGAGCGTGACAATGACAATGCAGCAAAGCAGGCTGGCTTCATCAGAGCAGTCTTTTACCAACCAAAAAGGTGATTTGAAAATTGGTTCTAAGAGTATGTTTTTTGGGTTTTGTGTATTTTTTTTATGCACCGAATATTGTTATTTGGTGTGTTGTCCTAATGTGTACGCTTTATGAATGATATCAATCTTTCTTCAGACAGCAAGCACCAATCTAAATTCTGTGCAGTTAAGGATATATATGTAAAATACAGCTACAATTGTTTGGAGACAAGCTTTACACAATGGCATATAGTAGAAGGATGAGAGACAAGGGGCAGAAGTTGAAATAAAGCAGTTCAGGCATACTTTGCCTTTATACTTTATATATATCTTATATGTATAAGGAGAAACCTTACCCTTGGGGACAGTGAAGCAGTGGAGTAGGTGCTCAGCGCAGTCTCCAGCCTTGGAGGATGTCCTGGTTTCAGCTGGGATAGAGTTAATTTTCTTTCCTAGTAGCTGGTGCAGTGCTGTGTTTTGGCTTTAGTCTGAGAACAATGCTG
>JBAFWW010045256.1:73944-84716 GCA_036873685.1 Agapornis canus
AAAAAAAAAAAAAAAAAAAAAAAAAAAAAAAAAAAAAAAAAAAAAAAAAACTAATTTTCCATCAGTTGATTATTTTTACAAAAAAAAAAAAAAAAAAACCACCAAAATCTGAATAAATTATATTTTTTTTCCTGTGGAGGGCTATATAAAGCAGAAAAAGTCTAATTCTTGTAGGGTCTTAGTGATACATAACTGCAAAGAGAGGCAGCCTTATTCTGAGCTTGTTTGGTTGGCTCATCTGCAGGCATAAAAAAATCATATTGTATTAACCAGATTATCAGTCCTGTCTGTACTGTAAGGGTGATTTGAGGGTTGTCTTGTGATATTCACTTATAGTTGCTTTGGGTGTTTCTCTTCTCAGGAAAAATTGCCCAACTGATTCATAAGGTCAGTTATTGCAGGTAGCTCTGCAGGCACTGAGCGATTCACAGCCGTTCCAAAGGGGGAAACCTGATCTCTCATTTTGTCACACCTAAAGCTAGGTTTAACTTTGCTGGCCTTAGAGATTAAACTTTCTAATTCTTCTGATGGAAATCTAGATGAAAAATACAGCTTCAGGGAAGCGTGAATATTTTGTAGACAAACAGGAATGTTTTCAGCATCCTCAGCACATCAAACAGAACAGTGTAATATTTTTCTATTTTAAATTTATGCTTTTAATTTGAAATTTTGAAATAAACCAATTTTTGATTCAAAAGTGTTATTTTGAAGTGGCAACTAAAAGGTTTCATTTACCATTTTGAAAGAAATCATACTTGCATATTAAATGAGATTAAAAACTGTAGGGCTTTTTGTTTGGTTGCTTTAGTTTGGGTTGTTTTGACAAGTGTGTGAAAACAAAAAGCCATTAATTGTAGAATACTTAAATGAGATGTCCTACAGTGGGTCACAAAAGCAGACTGTTAGCCATAATAAAACGAATTCTAGTGCTGCAAATGTGTGGCAATAACTCTAACACAGGTACCTAGGCATTTCCTTTCAACTGCGTTTGTTCAGGAGCAACGCAGTTGTACCTGTCATGGATATCCTAAAAAAAAAAATGTCAATTTTTACACTTTTTGCGTTCCTCTGTCACTTTTTCTGACGTCAAAACGTTTATTTTATGTGTGTGTTGCAGGCACCGTTTTGGAATAAAAAAAAAGGAGGATTTTTTCCAATAAATTGTTCTGTGAGAATTTCACTTCAGGACCAAAATACCTCTGCAAAATAGTTTCCAGCAGTGTGGAGTATTTTCCTTTATCAAGCTAGAGGTACTGTGGTTAAAAATAAGACCAGAAAACGAAAGATCTGACAGAGCAGTATATTGCATTCTGAATAAGCACATTCAGAATGGTAAATCTGTGGGGAAAAGTAATTACTGCAGGAAATGTATAATTGTTGCTGATGCATAATACATTATATTACACATAATACAAAAGCAAGTTGGTGATGTCTTGGGTTTTTTTCTATGACAAGGAGGAAAAAAAAGCAATAGCAAAGGAAGTAAAATTTTGGTGCTTCTCCTTTGAGCTTTTCCCCCAAGGAAAGCTTTAGTGAGCTGTCCTGTTGGCAAGGGACACAACACGTACCCAGTGGTGCAGGTGCTGTGCTGGGATGCAGGTGGATGGTTGGGCTTCCTGTGCTCTCGGGCCCTTCTCCTTGAGGAGCGGGTGAATCCATTGGGCTCTCCAAGGTGTTTTGTGACAGAGGTCTCCCCGCTGGGAGGGTGGGACAGCCGGCTCCAGCAGGATGGTGGGGGGCATGCCGAGGCAATACAAACCGCAGTGTTTCCCAAAGCAAGCCTCCCTCCCCTTCCCCCGCTTTGTTTTGGGAATGAGCTGTCATTCATAGCTGAGTCTGCACCCATTGTGCTTTTATGAGCAATTAAATAATTAACAATGTTGACATCTAAATTATATTTGCTTGGCATCTGAGTTAACCCCTTGCTGAGACCTCTGGGAAAATTGCACATCTCGGAGCCAATGCTTTTGGGCAGACATTTCTGCTGCAGTTCTGTGGTTTCACATTCATGTTTTCCTTCCTGCTGTGACACCTGGAGATTTAGGAGTTGATTCTGCAACACATTTAGCACTTTGATGCCATGCAGTGAGATGCTCTAATATTGGAGTCAATGAGACCATTTGTGCAAGTGAAGGGAAACATGTCCTTAAGCAAAATACTAATTGGATCAGCTTTCTTACCAGCTTTTTGTTTGTTCCTAAGTGAAATCAAGTTAGATTTTTCATGGAATCAGTGCCTATTAAAGATATTTAAACTATCTTTCTTTTGACTGTATTTATACAAGAAAGCTTAGGCATATTTTTGTTTGGTTTTGGTGAGCTTTTTTCCCCATCATAAAGATTGAAGTGCATTTTGTTAAGCTTGCAGTGAAAACAGCATATCTTTGTATGTATTTCAATGGGTCCTCTCTCATTCAACCATTAGATTATCAAAAGCCTTAGAGCTTGGGAATCAAATGATGGGCATGTATCAGCTCCCTTGTTTTTTGACATCTTAACTGATGAAAGCAATGTAGTCTCTATTGTTTCAAATGCATCTCGAGCATTAAAAATAGTGTTGTGTTCAAGTCAAATCATAGCTTGTCCCTCAACAGGAGCTTAAAGAAGAGCAATCCTTCCCTTGGTTTTTCCTAGCCATTTATCTCAGCATTGCAGGCTATTATCAGGAAATAAACCCAGATCCAATTAGCTTTATCACTTAATTAAAGACATATTCTTGGATTTATGCTTTACTGACCTCGCTGCTATTGAAATTAAATTATTTAACTTCTGAAAAAATCCTTTGCAAGTTCACACTTCCCCATTCATTTAACTGTGCGGTTTAATGCCAGTCAACCAGTTATTCATTTGACTGCAGAAATAATAACATGATAAACATGTTTGGGTCCATGCTTCTTTATTCAGCTCTAGGGATATTCGTTCATTCATTCGCTGCCTTTTGTCTCTCAAACACACATCCACACAGACATTTCCTTCCTCCTTCCCTCCCACCCCTTCTACCTTTTGAAAGATAAAACCCACTCAGATGGAATGATAGAAAGAGGTTACTTGGAGAAAGCGAATGAAACCTTGCCTCTATTTAGAGAGACAGAATAACTGTGCTGTTGTGTTTAGGTTTTGGGTTTATTTTTGCTTTTCTTTCTATCTATTTATTGATTTTTATTTAAACATTTGTTTTAAGAACAACTGGCTTTGTAGATGTAAAGTTTGGAAGGGATTGTTACCGCTCCAGTTCTTTTCTTAAGCTAATGCTGACCGCTACAGAGCCCAAACTCTAACCCTGAGTTCTGGAGCCAGCTTCACAGGCAGTGCTTTTTTAGGCTTGTGTCCCAAGGAAATCAAGTTTGTTTTGTTGCTTTCTCAATCCCATCCTGTCTCTTCCCCCCTTCCAAAGTAACTCAATCTGAAAATGAAGCTGAAGCCTCAAAGATCATTAAAAGTACAGTGACTTTCCTAATAGACATCCAGGGATAGGACAAAATACCCCAAATAATGTTTCGGCTGAAGGAGAATGAACTGAACTCAGCAATCTCACCTAACAGCTGCTGGCCAGCTGCTTAGCATGTGCCTAGGTGCTCTTATTGTTGTATCTTAGGGAGGGTTTGTTTTTGTTATGGCCAGTGAGGGAAGGTAGCTGTCAAGAAAGTTAAAAACAACCCCAAAAGCAGCGTTGTGACTTCTGTTCAGGGAATTAAACAGCTATGCTACAGCCCAAACCATTTGGTTCTCAGAACCACTGCAATCAGTTTGGAAAAGCTTAGCAAGCTCTGATGTGCTCGCTCCAGGAGATTTCAGGTTTTTGATGCTTGTTCATTTACTTTCATGTGTTATGCTTTATGTGAAACCCCTACTGTCTATTGGTGGGTGGGGAAAAGCAACTTGAACACAGTGTGAGGATTATCCTTCCAGAACTGGCAATGAAGCGTTTGCATTTTAAGAGGAAAAAATAATGATTGGTCTTTCCTCTTAGAAAGGTGTTTCACTCCCATTAGTCCATCAGCAGGAGATAAGAGCTGATGATCTGATGCTTCCCCCTCCTTCTCTTTTAATTCCATAGTTTAAGTCCTGCCTTTCCCTTCCAGAACTTCTTTCTTCCTGAGTTCTCTACCTATTTCTTCTTCCATGTATCTTTTATATAGGAGCTGTGTGTTTATGGCATTAGGGTTTTGACTGTTTGCTCACTTTGAAGTAAAGAATTCTTTCTCCAGAAACAGGTAGAAGCCTGGTAGGGAAGGTACTTGTGTGTTGGTTGAATCTATGTTGTGGGGGTTTGCTTTGTTTTGTTTGCTTCTGCAGGACGAAAAGAGAGTTCAAAATGGGTTGAACTCAAACTAAGTATAGAGTATCTGGACACTGGGAAGTTCAGTGGAATTTTTTAAGAGAGCAGTTTGCAATGGACACTTGATAGAACTGAAGGCCAGAAGGGACCAATGATAAACAGATGTCTAGAATTCAGCTGATGGGGTTCTGATTCCCCTTCGGGTATTTTCTACTGAGCAGTAGGGTGAAAGGAGCTAGCATAGTCAGGCTTCTGTAGGTAAGTGAGCTTGTAAAGAGTAGAGTGCTTCTGGAGTTGTGGCTTATTTCATGGGAGCTGCCTTCTTCCTCCCAATGGACCCACTTAATTAGTTTTATTAAACTGTTACAGTTTTGCTGGGTTATTTCAGTCCATCTGTGTATTCATTTCATCTCATTGATGTGATTAATATTGTAGTTTTGGTGAGAGTGTTTGCTGAAGGTTTTGGGTGTGCATGTCCCAGTTTATCGGGAGGCAGAGAAAAAGAATAATAAAATCAAGCCATGCACAATTCTTCACTTAAAAACTGCTTTTTGAGATTTGCATTCCTATTTACCCTGGAAACATGGATGTACTCCAGGGCAGATTAGCATCTGCTAGTGGGAGTTTAGGAGAATTAACCCTGACATGGTTGATTATAGAATGGTCTCTCAAATTCAATCAAATTTGAGCAACAATTTTTGTGTTTGTTGTTGAAGCAGTGATTTTTAAGCATGGATTGAGAGCCAGCAATGCCTGGCTTCTAATCCAGGCTGTCATGCTGTCCAGGCTTGACCTATCGCTCCTTCCTGTTGTACTCCCTTTCTGCTCCTTGGCATAGGAATGACACTGCTTACCTTTCCTGACACGTGGTGCTGCGGTCAATTAAGATTTGTAACCTCTCTGAAATCCTTGCTGAAAAGATATGGGGAATCAAAACTGCTGGTTTTTTTCAGCCTTTCATGTAAAAACTGTGTTTGTCCTGTTTGAAACCCAGCATGTTATAATCATCATGTCACTGAGTATTTCTGTCATCTCTTACACTGCCTCAAATAGATCAGATTTTCAGTTTCAGTATTCTGACCAGATATTATGTTGGACTTTGAGATCTACTAAAAAGGTAACTTCAAATCTAATTCATTTTTCTGAGCACTATGGCATAAAAATGATGGTACTATGTTCTCTGTGTATTTGAAAAGAACATATTGCACAGCAAAAAAAAGAGGAGTATTTTTCCCATTTAAATTAAAATCTAATGAAACAGTGCTGTATCAGTTAGCTTGCAGTTTACTATGCTAAATCCTTCTCTTGTATCTTTATTACAAATGCTTCTATATTTGGACAATTTCAGCTCCCCTCCAGCTTTGAAACAGGTCCATTCTTCCACTGGAGCATGTTTCATCACTTGCAGTTGTACCCTGGTTGTTACAGGGTGTTCTTTCATCATTCAGGACTTCAAAACGTTTCTCTGTTCAATGTGCCATACATAGTCCACCTCTAGAATGGTCAGTCCTTGGTGCTGAGGAAGTGGGAGCTATCTTCTTGAATTTGTTATTGTAGGTACTTTAGGAGAATGGTGAGAAATAGGTGTTGCATGCAAATGCGCTAGCAAAGTAGGTGTTAGTGGAACAAATGAGGGAATAGCAAGATGAGGGGAATAATTCACTGAGCAATTAGGATAATCCATGAGGGCTGAAAGATGAGTCAATGCTGTGTACTGTTTCCCCCAGCCTTTGAAAAGAGCACCTGTGAGCCCTGGCGCCATTCCTGACCAGGTCATGTTTGTCCGGCTGCTACTCCATCCATCTCGCAGTTATTTAATCCAGTTTAGAAAAAGGAAGTGAAATGTTTTAGCTGGTTTCCTAAGGAAATGAGGCTTAAGCAGTCATTCCACATGCCAAATGTGACAGAACTTTGTGGAAGTCAGCATCTGGGATCCGAAGAGAGACTAAATTAATGTTGACACTAGGAAAAAGCAAGGCAACAGTCATCAGGATGCAGAGGGCTGGACTGGTCAAAACATGTCCTGTTCCTTGCCAAGCTAGTCGACAAGGCCAAGATTTTATGCAGAAGTAATGGAAGGAAAGCTAGAAGTATTGAAAGGGAAAACAGGAGAGATTGAGCTGCAATTATGACAAAGACAGAAAGGATGGGATGAAGCAGAGAACCATAATATTAGGTTAGGAGATATAAAAAAGGTCTAATGGTATTGTGGTAGGGTTGACATAGAAAACTTGAGACTGGAACAGAAAACAAATCTACCACAGTTCCATAATTCTGAAACAATGTGCTTTTCTGTCCTGAGGCAGCATGAAAGAGCAGGTGAATCAATATTAGGTGATGTTCCTGCATTTGTAGGGGAACTGAGAGAAGAATTCCTTTTCAGAGATGCTAAGGGCTAGTTACTAGTAGCAGCCTGGGCTCAAGGTGCTTGAGGTCAGTCTCTAAATAAGTGTGACATATGATGCAAACATCCTCTCTATACCTGGAAAACTTAATAGCAATCTGCAGTTTAGAATCTGTCCATCTGAACTGCGGACTTGATCCCTTTTTTTCCAAAGCACCATCTGCTGCAGTGTACCATCCTGATGTGCACATCACATGTTTCAGAAAGAAGAGGATTTGGCATGAGGCAGTGAGAAGAGATTGGAAAAGAATGCAAGAATGCAAGAATGCTTAGGGGACCATGTGGAAGTCAAGTGCAATGAAATATGCTACCTTGGTAATAGAGATGGTTTAAAGAAGAAGTGAAAATTCAGGGGTTCAGGTAGCAGAAATAGTCTGTGTGAAATAGGTGAAGGAAAGATGAGTGTTTATTGGATGGAGAGGAAGCAGGAGAGAGAATACTGGCATCAAAGAAAAGCCTGAATTGGTAGTTGAAACAGGCTGCCAAGCTCAGAGAACCAGCCAGGGAGCAAGCCTGAGATTTTCATTGTTCTGTTTTCCTTTAGGGTGGCAGAAACACATCTATTGAAGTCACAGAACATGTTTAAGTGCCTTTTGAATATTTTGCTGTTAATGACTCTCCTGGCAGTCCTTCAAAATCCATAAGCTTGTTGGTTTAAAGAGGTGTTTTTTAACACACTCTCCTTAATCGCTTTCTTTTGTTCTCCTTCATAAGGGAAAAAATTAAGGCATGAATACCAAACTCTTTGGCCTTTCTAAGGGGAAGAGGTTTTGCCATCTACACAGGTAATATGTTAACATGAAATGTGAACCCTTAGTTATGTGGTGGTACTGAACACCTTGGTAGGACCAGACCACTATGCACATTCTTAGTGTTACAGAAAAATGAGAGTTCTTCCTTTCAGCTTTGTGTGTTTGGAACAGAACCTTAAGCAGTTCACCATAAAAGCAAGACAGTCTTTTCAAAAGGGATATATTGTTGAGTAATGAAGAATTAATGACTAGAGGTGAAGTCCATGTGCAACCTATTAAATTATCTACAACTTAGACTGTGTTCTCAAGTTTTACACACCAACATGTCTAACCGTAGACACGCCAAGTAATCAGCAGGTCCCCAAATGTGTAATAATGTTCTTCATAGGGTTCTTCTTCTTGTTTGCACAGCTGCCAGATGGTGTATGCCATATCCCATTTCACCGCATTATTATTATTTCTGTCTAAAGGTTGGTGAGTGCTACAAGCCGGATGGGATATTTCACACTTGAAGCTTGTCTGTGAGCTTGATCCATGTATTAACAAAGACTGAATTTTTGCAAAGCCCCAGGCTGTCCAAGAATTTTGTTTATGAAAAGTGTAAGTTCTCGATGGTCTTAATGCCTGCCTGTACAACGCCTAATAACCTCAGCCCAGTGCCTACCTTTCCCATCCTCACCTCCTACTCAGGTTTCTTCTTTTCACAGCAAAACCACACTGCGATCATAGAATCAGAATAACTCGAGTTGGAACGACCTTTAAAGATCATCTAGCCCAACCCCTCCTACAATAACAGGGACATCTTTGGATAGATCAGATTGCTCAGAGTCCCTTCCAACCACAGACATTTTAAACTTGATCTTCACCTCTTCACACCTTAACACTATCCACTTTCTCCCTTACCTCTGAATTCTTTAATTGACCTCTCTGTGACTGCTATCTGCAGCTTTTGCCCTTTAGGTTCACCTCATATTCTCTCCAAACTGAATCCTTTCTTACAAGCTGCACTGCAACTGCATTTCACCCTTCTTGCCATCCCTGCATGTTTTCAGGCTAAATCTTTCTCTTAGGAACCCACATCCAAGTAGTCATATCTTCTCATCTTGTCTTTGGTCTTGATGGCTGTCACTGTATTTGGCTCATTTGAAATGCTGTTGCTAAAATAATCCTGCTAGTTTATCACACTGGTTACATTTGCTCCCTTTCTTCTTCGTATCAGTGATTCTCCTTTTATCTCCTTAGATGATTTCAGCCTCTGGCATGTGCATGTTTTCTAAAATAAGTCCTTTTTCATTGCCTATGTGTGTTGTGACATACACAGTAGTAAATGTGCACTGGATCAGAGGCTAGATCCATGAGTACCTAAATGCACAGTCCAGTTTTTCCAGGAATAAAGAGAGAATGAATGAGTTGTGCTGTGGAAATCAGCACATGGATGTTGCTGCCTTCTATTCCTGTCTATGTTGGAGCTGTTCTTTATGACCTTGGGGAATTCATTTTACATATCTGTGCTTGTTTGCTCCCCTGCGTAACTGAGAGAACTGTAATTGGCAATCCTGTGAAGCTAAGCTCAATTGTGTGCTATGAGTTGCTTCCACAGTACAGTCATAAGCATGACAGAAAATCCTAAAAAGAAGGAATGAGCAATGTTTGCAGGTTTTCATAGATGATTTTCACAGTCTTTCCCTGGTGTGTGTGTGTGTTTGCTTTCACAGTCAAAAGAATTCTTGGCAAAGGTAATTTCTGAGGGAAGAGAATACCCCAGCTGTTTATCTATTATGCCTTTTGTCACCAGGGAGTCAAAAGTTAGACTCCACAATAAAGCAATCAGTTGCATAGAATTTGGCCTGCTCCAATGGCAAAGGAAGGCAGCAGCTATTTAAAGTATCAGTTCAGAAGAATTAACAACAAAAATGCTGTTAAAAAGTATGTATCAGTTTTTGATCAGGTTTTTATGATCAATGCTGTTGTTCATCCAAGAGCCGAAGAAAGCAACCCTTTGAAAGAGTCAGAATAGAACGTAATAAGACATCGTAGCCTGAGCCTCTATTTTCCATAGAGGGATGAAAAAGAGGCAAAAAGTGAATTTGGTATTGGAATGGGCTGAGGCTCATCTGTCAGCATGTAAAGCTGATTTCACCCATCTTCAATTTCTTGTACAGATGCATGTCACAGCCATTATTATACTAAGAGCATCTTACTTCATCTGCTTGTTGTCATCAGATTTCAGTAATTCTGCAAAGATGATATCTCCTTTGCATCCCATAGGAAAAATAAACACATGATTCCTTGCAATATAAGTGGTAATTCTTTTTAACAACTTCGATACTGACAATGAAATGGAAGCACTGTTTAGCATATTTACATGCAGTTTTAAAGTATAGGCTCATTTTTCATCTGGTGTCAATTCAGTTAACTTCAAAGTCATTCCAGAAACTCTCCTGGGACTAGTCTTTAAATTCGCATGTTGCATCCTCTTTTATGTTTATGTAAGTGGCAGGATTGTACAGTTGGAGCTTCATGATATAAGGTAGAACTTAATAATCAGAGCTGTTGACTTTCTCACCTTCCCAGTACTTCAGTTTCTAGATAAATTAATGGGCCAAATTAATGAAATATAGTGTCTCAATCTGATCTAGAATTAAACGCCCCAAAAATCTTAATTCTGCTTTTCAGGACAATAAATGGCTCTACATCAATGCAGAAACTTTTGTTGGCAGAGTGGTTATTTCTGCCATTTACTTGTAGATGTGTGTCTTCAGCTTCAGACAGTGATAACTGTAGCCTTGCCAGGCAAAACTATAGGGCACTTTAATGTGTACAGTAGAAGATGGCATTAAATAGTGCAGAAACTCCTCAAAGAAGCAGGGATGTAAAAGCTTTTCCATTTCCTTTATTTATTCCTTGGTCACATGTTAATGCCAAATCTCATGAAGTTACAACTTTAGTTCTTCAAATTGTCAAGTGTTTGTAAGGGTTCAAGGCCAGAGACAGCTGTGTATTTAGGGTTAAGGTTGAGGTATAGCTGCAGCATAAGCTGAAAGACCAACTTCTTCCCACTGTTTCCATCCTGGTTTTATTCATTTTGACTCATACAGTCATAGAAATAAAGATATGCTTAGGCTGGTGTATTGGGCAGAAATGTCAAGGTGCTGGCAGCTGCAGGGGCTGCAGGGATGGCTTCTCTGAGGAGAACCTCTATGCCAGACATAACTGGCTTTGGTGTCCACACTATAGTACATGGCTGAGCCCGTCAGCCATGTGTGCAACACCTCTGTAAAGATGTATGTTGGAAAGTGAAAACACTGCCAAGGACTTGGGGGTGGGGGTGGGGGGGG
>JBAFWW010045257.1:0-11744 GCA_036873685.1 Agapornis canus
CCTTGAGCACTGCCAGGGATGGGGCAGCCACAGCTTCTCTGGGCACCCTGTGGCAATGCCTCATCCCCCTCAAAGGGAAGATCCACAGGTAAAATGCTGTGTATCACTGGATTTCGTGCTCCTCAGTGGAGAACAACTGCAAACCACTCAAATCATTTGGCCTCAGTACCCCAAATTCCTTTTGAGCATTCATTTAGGCACTTGTCAGGCATTTTATTAATGACTTTTTTAACTCTGTGAAGTGTTTGTTGCCTTTCACTTCAAAAACTGCTCCACTGGCTTAGATGGGCAATATTAAGTTTGATAGATTTATTTGCAAGTATCATATATATAGATACAGTTATAAAACTGATTTCATTTTTAGAGAAGAGTACTTGCTAAGACTTCAGATATTTCTATACACTGATTTTGTATTGGTTGGCTCCAGTATTTGTTGTCCTCTCAGACATGCATTTATTGATTAATGTTTATTTTCTTAGGTCAGATCAGTAAAAGCTATGGATTCCAAGCAAGAAGATGCTGCACCTTTTTGTACCACTCCCACTAATAAATGTGGTGAGTACAAATATGTTAACTAGAGAAATAATGGATATAGAAATTAATATATGTTGCTATGAAGTTTTCACATATGTTTGAAAAACTCCAGAATACATAGTGTGAAGGGCCCATAGCTCATGGAATTTGTGCAGACATCCCTAATGGATACCAGGTGCTGGTAGAAGTACCAGTGTAGTAGTTTGTTGTTGTGGTAATGTTGGCTTCTCTTTACATACCAGTAAAACACCTGATGTGCTGAAAGTTATCTTTCTTTGAAGAGACTTTCAAAAGTACTGCTTAAACCTAGGAATGCTGCCTATCAAATGAGCCAAGCTAGTCAGAAACCTGGGGTTTAATCCAGAATTGGTTAAAATCTGTATTCATTTTTAAATGAAGAATAATAAGTGTAATTTGTTTAAGCACGATGCCTTTTCTTAGGAATATCAAAACTCTCAGATCCTTGATCAGGTGTAGTCATTTTTAATGTTGGTTTGTGCTTTTTTCTATGTAAAAACTTCGAATGGGGAACAAAACCTGGTTTAGAAGACAAAGGAACTATTTCACAAGGTGAAGATTCCCAGCAGAAGGAATCGGCTAGTGGAGGCCAGCCTACCCAGAGAAGAAGGGGCAGACCAAGAAAGATAGTACCTCCTGCTTCAGCAGAGCACTGCAAAAGGGAATTGAACTTGAAAGAATTGCAAAGTGTGGAAAAAAAGAGCACCCAAGAGGAGATGGAAGCTAAAAATGAAGGAAGAGGAAGGAGAACCAACTCTCCTATACAACAAGAAACTGCTTTAGAGCCTCCTGAGCAGGAAAAAGTTGACATCGTTTCATCTGTGGAACCGCATATTGCTACTCAAAGACCCGGAAGAGGTAAAAGGAAAGACCAAAAAGAGTTAAAACATCCAAGTGAGCATCTCAAGACTTGTGACAAAGATTCTCCTGTGCTGCAAGAGGAGAAGCAGACTTTGCAGGAGTGTGGCATCAGTGCCATAGTGGAAACTGAAGATGGTCCAGACACAAAACCAGGAAGTGCATCGAGTAGCACTGAAAATGAAAAGTGTCAACCTCAAACAGGTTTGAAAGAAACTGAAACTAAATCTAATGAAGGTGGTGTAGAAGACAGGGAAGCAATGCTTCTGTCACCTAGGAGCAGAGTTAGAGGAGTAAGAAAAGCAGCAAGCCCAGAACCATTGATTCCACCTAAAAGAGGAAGAAGAGCTAGAAAAGACCAAGTTCAACAAGCTGCTTCAGAGACTCTCCACAGGACAACAAGGAAACTTCGTAAAGACCCATCAGAAAAGGTGGTACAAAGAGAAGGAGAGACTTTGGTCAAAGATACTGAGGCAGCCACATCAGAAGAACCTGAAAATGGAACTAAGCTTGAAATCAAGATGCCAGAGAGAAGAGTGAAGTCTTTAAGAAGTGCTGGAAAGTACTCAACTGAAGTAAAACCAGACATTGGTGGGATGGCACTTGAAAATACACAGACCACTCAGAAAACTGAGGAAACTTCAGCTGAAGCTGGTACTGAACCCATCAAAAACGAGATGAAAGCATCTCAGGGAGATGAAACAGGAAATGCTCAGGAAAATACAGCAGAGGCATGTCAAAAATTGAAGGCAGAGTCACCTTCTGGAGAGACAAATGGAAGCTTAGTCACTGCAAACAGAAGTGCAGTGAAGGAAACAGCAAGAACTAGAAACAGGAGAGGCAAAAAAGACTCTGAATTTGCCAAAGATATAAAGAACCTAGGACAAATTGCTCCCCAAATCAAGTCAGAAGCAGAAGTGGATGAATCTTCTCTCAAAGATTCTGTGGGCTCTACTTGTGTCAAGAATACCCACCAAGTCATGAAGGATGAGAACACCCCAACTGCCACACCAGAACCTGCTGCAGACAGTCATGGTCTTGCTCAGAGCCGTCCAAAGCGGACAAGAAATGACCAAGGAATAAAAACCACAAAGCAAACTGAAACCCTGCAAGAGAATGAAGCCCACAGTCGTGGACTGGCATGTACAAGAGGTAGAGGGAGAAAAGTTAAATTTGAATGTGAAGAAGCCAGTTCCAAAGCAGTTGAAGGGAACAGGAGTTTACCTGAGGATGGCAAAGGAGTGACTGACAAAGAGAGTCTACAAGAGACTTCAGAAAAGCCTTCTTCACAAGTAAGGAGGAGCCGAAGGAAACAAGCTGATGCCATTCCACAAATAGCTTGTTCTACCCTTATGGAAAAACAAACATTAACTGCAGAGCATAGTAAAGATGAGGCTTCTACAAAGGAGCAAGATTCAGCTTTGGAAGCCGCTCCCTCTTCAACAGAAGACATTCCACTGAGACAAGGGAGAAGACGAGAGGTCGCTGCAGCATCACAAACATCTCGATCTCTTTCTACCAGAAGAAGATGTGGGTTGCTGGAAGGTGCTGATAAAAAAAAGGCTGTAAGAGAAGATCAAAATCCAGCTTTGGGAAATGAAACTTTGCAGGCAAAAGCAAAGGCATCAGCAAGGGACGAAAGGGAAAAGATTGATCTAGCAGCAGAGGCAAAAAGTTCATCTCCTCTCCAGAGAAAGTGTGGCTTGTCAGAAACTGATGGTAAAGAGGAGGGCACTAGTGAAGAACAAAATGTGCCTTTGGAGACAGTGTCCTGTGCAAAAGAGAAGCCATTGGGAAGGGGCAGAAGGAAACAACCTGCTCTGGCATCACACACAGCTGGTTACGTTCCTCTTAGAGGAAAACGTGGTTTGCCAGCAGATAATGGTAGTGAGGAAGCTCCTAAAGAAGATCAAAATGTTCCATTAGAAACTTCTGATTTGTCTGTCAAACAAAATCAACTGAGAAAAAGCAGAAGGAAAGAAGCTGCCCTCTTGTTAGAAGCCACAAGTTCTGATTCTCCTGAGGGAAAACAGGCCTTAGCAAAAGAAAGTGGTCGAAAGACTAACCATAGGGGGGCAAAAAAGTTGCTTTGTGAGAATTCTACTTCCCAAGCAAAAATCAATCCTTCCAAAGGGAACTCGAGGGAAGCAATCACCACAGAGGCTGTTAGCTCTGCCTCTCTTCAGGCTTTGCCAGAAGAGGGTAAGAGTAAAACTCCTGAAGAACAACAGAGCGTACTTCTGGAAGCAGCTCCATCTGCAAACGAAAATCCATCAAGAGTGGGCAGAAAGAGACCAACTCCCTCCTCATCTAAAGAAACCAGTTCCATTTCTCTTGGGGAAAAACCTGTTGCGCCCAAAGTCAGAGGCCAAAAGAGGATTCTTAAAGAAGATCAAGGCACATCACTAGAAAATAACTCATCTCAGGAAAACACAAGGCAATTGAGGAACAAAAACAAGAGGGTAGAATTCAAATTGGAGGCAACTACTGCTTCTCCCTGCAAAAACGGGGGCTTGCCAGGAACTGGCAAAGCTTCAGAAACTCAAGAGATGCATTTGACATCCACTCGTTCTGAGGGAAGGCATCAGTCTGGAACAGGAGAAGAGATCACCCCTGCACTGCAGGCAGCTCCCCCTGCTCGCAATAGGAAGCGTCAGTTGCCAGCAGCTGATTTGCCAACCAAGAAACTGAAGTTAGGTGAGGCAAGAATTTCCCTTTTCTATGTGTAGCTCAGTTATCTGTAGGTACAGCAATAAACTGTTCACAGGTTTAATGTTGCTGGGCTGCCATGTTCTAGTGGAGATAGAGAATAGGTCTTCAGTATAGGAGGAAGACTTAGGTGAATGGGATCTATGCTATCATAGAATCATAGAATGATTTGGGTTGGAAAGGACCTTAAGCACCTACACGGGTGCTTACCCTTTACAGTTAAAAACTTGACTTTCCAGCTCTATCTGGACCATAAAACACCTACTAGATATTTACTTTTGCAGGACTTGCCTTTGGTGTTGGGTATGTTTTAGTTTTATACACCAGTAGAAGGCATTTTAGCTAAAATGGCAGCTAATTGGTTTTGGTGCTCTCATTAATGTTAACCTACTTTCTGAAATAGCTGTAAGTCCTGAGGGATCTATCTTAAAGGATATCTTAAAGGATGTGCACAAGTATGGGGTTTGTGGCTGGCTTGGTGAATTCATAGATGTAATCTTTGGGATGTGGTCACTGGGGACATTGCCATTAAAAACAATGTAGCTGAGGGTTGGATTTTGTATAGAATGTTTGATTTGTGATACAAATTCACTTTGGTTTTGTGTCCAAATAGAGGATGATGGAAATCCGGCACCACGAAAAGGAAAAAGGAACAAAGATAAAGAAGAACCTGAAGGGAACATAAAGGCTACTCAGAATGCTGGAGGGATGGACAGGAAGACAAGATCAAGCACAAGAACAAGTGCAAAAGCAAGAAAATAGCCTCAGCAACAGTCGCAGCACCAGTTTTTAAATCAATTCAGTAACTGAAATGTCAGGTTTTTAATGTGAATTGATTTGCACTCGGATTTTAAGCTCAGATTTTGTAAAGCAATCATTGAATTATGATGTTATGAAAAGAGATTTCTTATTGTGTTTACAGGTAGGGTGTAGATTCTGGTTTTAATAGATTGATGTGTAGTGGTTTCTGACCCATGCGGTGCTTGTGCAAAACTGCAAACCTTAACCTTAAATCTTTTGATACCAGTATTTATCCCCTTTTCTGTTGATCAGCAGCCAGGAAGCCATATTACTTTACTGCTAGTTTAATTGTAAGCTATTTTCTGCTTAGGTTTTAATGTGCTGAAGTCTGGTTTTTCATGGCAGTTCTGTAAATATTCTTTAAAAGGAGCTCTGGATGTGTCGGCACAATTGTGATGCTGAATTTTTAATAAGTTTTAAAAAAACCCTGGAGTACATTGTATTGAAAAATGCAGATTTGGAGAAGTCATTAAATTTGTAAACAATTTGGGACTGGTGTGTTTTGTGTTCTTGACAACAGTGAAGAACGTGGCATTACTGTCCTCTTCCAAGCCAACCATGTGCATGAGGCCCTCTGTGATAGGGTTTATTGGTGGTCTTTGGTTGGACTGGATGGTCATAAAGGTCTTTTCCAACTTGGTTGATTCTGTGATTCTGTTTCAAAGATTCATTCTCTCCAGCTCCATGGCACGGTTTTGAAGGTGGGTCTTCTGCAGCACAGGCACTTCCATACACACAGCTGGATGCTGCAGCACTTTCACGTGTGAGCAAGCGCTGAGACACAGGACTGGTGAGTGTATGGGGTGGTGATGGGGATCCTTGTCCTGCAGTTGCAATTACTGTGAGTAACCAGTGTCATTTGGAGGTGAATTTTAGAGATGAGTGACTGCAGGGTAATAGTCTGTGTTTGTCTTTAAGGCCTGTGGTTTCCTATTACTGTGTTAAGTGTAGAAAGGGAGGGAGTTCATCTGGAGAGTTGAAGTTTTGTGCAGTTTTAAGACTACAATTACATTTTTGTGTGGTCTAAGAGGAGTTACAGCTGTTTCTACAGAAGGGTAGTTGGTTGCTATGTTTGGATGGTCTTGTCAGCTTTTCTATTGGGGGATGATAATGAATAGCCCTTTCTTCAGGTGAGTTCATGGTAGTGAGCTCTGTGGGTTCTCTTTCTTTAAAGCCCAAAGCAGTCAGATTAAGGAAGCAATGCACTGGATGCTGTCCAGACATTCAGGGTTCAGATGTGGTATGATATTGAGATAAATCTTTTCAGTTGAGGTGGGTTTTTTTATATTTGGAATGTGCTGTGTCTGTATCCATAGTTCTTTTAAATGCTTTGGTCATTTTATCTTGTTATAATGCACTTCTTTCTGTACTTCAATTTTCATGTGTGTATTTAAATGTAATATGCTGTGGATCTAGTCATATTTTCAAACTTGCTTTATTAACTCCTGCATGTGTTTGCTCCACCATAGTTGCATGATTTCCACTGTCCAGAACCAGTGATGGTCAGTTCTTTTCAATGACCCCCAAGCCTTTTTCTGTGATTGCAGTCAGTACTTGGTGGTGGTTATTGCTTTAGGATTGAGGACTGTTTTATGGCAGCTTTGATTTCAGCCTTCCAGATGTGAGAAACATCTCTACCCAAAATGTTTCAAGGGCCTATGGCACAGGACTTGGGATCTCCCTAACTTTCAGGTCATGTGGCTTCATCTGTCTTGTCACAACTGAAGCAGTGCATTTCAGTGCACACTAGAAAGTTAAAAAACCCCTGCAGCACCCAAGTGTCGCAGGCACTGCAGTAGCTTTAAATCCCTAAGCTATGTTTGTATTTGAAAGTCGTGCAAGTAGAAGATTTGTGTTGCTAGCACTGCTGTATCATTTCTTACTCCTTTTTTCCTGGTGTCTGACATTCTCTTGGGATGCCTGGTGGAAAATAGAGTCGTTGTCTCCATCAGAGGACAAAGGGAAGACCTAGCAATGCACAGGAGTAAGTGACAGTATGCAGAGAACATGAACTGCTGAGCATGATATCAAGGTAAATGGGTTGGAGTATACTGCTGTGCTATGCTTATGTATGTGCCACTGTACTAATCTGTGTATTTTATCTTGCAGAGGACATTGCTGTATGGAATACTCCTTTTCCTTGGCATCCAACTTCTCAAGTAATCATTTATGTCTTTTTGCTATTCTGTTTAGTATTTGATCCATCAGAACTTGGTGTTTCTGCTCAGAACTTGGTGTTTCTGCTCAACTGTTGCTCTGCTTTCATATTCAGATTTCAATGAGCCATAAAGATTTTGCTGCTATGTGTCCTGATTGCATAAATACTGCAAGCTCTCCTCATTTGGAATGGGTAGAACTTGCTATGAAATGTGGGATATAAAGAGGAAATACAGCAATGCTTTAACCTCTTGAAGCTGCTGATGTAAGTACCTTTCAGGTGCACCCCACAGTCTTGCTGCTGTCTGACAATATTCTCTGTTCTCACAGTTATATGAGAGAAGTGAGTTCCTAGACATGGCTGCACCTCTCTTCAGTCTCTAACATTATCTGTGGTTATTCAGGGCAGTAATTTCTGGTCTAAAGAATAAACCACGATCTTAAGGCAGAAACTGAGACTGGTCTTCCAGAACAACAACAGAAAAGAGTGCTGAAAGCTATTGCTCTGTGAGATAATGCTCCATTTCTATTTGCACAACATGCAACTGTTTCTTGAAATGTCAGTGTCCCAAACCATCTTCTCTAGTTTAGAAGGTGAGCACTGACACAGAGAAGCTGTGGCTGCCCCATTTCTGGTTGTGTTCAAGGCCACGTTGAACAGGGTTTACAGCAACCTGCTGTAGTGGAAGGCGTCCCTTCCCTTTCCTACATACTCAGTATCTTATTCCTGTTCTTTCCAACAGAAATAGTGAGCTATTCTGGCCTGACTGGTTTTTAAATATGTTTAATCTCATCAATAGAGGCTGTGTACTTTATTAGTGCTACAGATCCATCAAAAGAATGGCCTTTTGGGATAATGCGTGATCATTGCAGCGTTATTCATTTATCCATCCCGTACCCACCCTGAACCTCAACCCCCTGAAATCCTTTGTTTTCTGTGGTATGTAGAGTATGATTATCAAATCACATCTTTAATACAGATATTTTTCCAGTGTAGAAGGATGTTCAGATTCTGCCTTGCTAATGTATAGAGAACATTTCCTTCATGGTTTGTTAATTATTTATTCCCCGTTAGTTAAGTAATAGGCCAGAGGGAGGAAAGTTTAATTCCTGCCCCAGTTCTGCCTGGAAGTGTCCAGCAACCAGCAGCATTTCTCAAATCACACAGGAGCACCCTGCAAACCTCTGGGAGAAGTGCTAGAACCTGTGATCCAGACGAAGTGATGAGTTTATGAGTCTTCAGAAGACCTCAGAGAATTGCTTGAGTTGATGTGTATGTGACCTTAGGGAGAAAATAGTTAAATAAGGATTTACATTCCCATGTCAAGATCTCCTCCAGTGAAAGCGATGCTCAGCATTAAATACAAATTTAGATGGAATTTGTATGTGGATTAGAATCTAAGCTATGAGTTATTTAAATCTTTTAGCTGTTTTCTGGCTGAAGGAAATGCAGCTGAATGAAATGCACTTTTTACAGCTAGTTCCAGTACACGTAAGTATTGCTTTGTTACTTCAGTTTACCTGTTTCTTAGGACACGGTGTAATTAATACTTGATACATATTTAATATCTGTGTGGTGGTGCACTGATTTACTGCTTTTACCATAGTATTTCTTGGTATTGTGGATTAAGCGTCAGCAAAGAACTTTTTGGGACACATGGAAAAGACGAGGGGTGGTGGGTACAGATTACTTCTGGGGCTATTCCAACTGAGCACAAGAGGAAACTTTCTCAGTGGGAACAACCAGCCACTGCAATAATCTCCTCAGGGAACTGACAGTTTCCCTAGCATTGGACACTGTTAAGATTCATTTACACAGGGTGCTGGGACATCCAGTGTAGGTCATGCTTTACCTAGAAATGTTACACCAGATGATCCTTGAGGTCTCTTCCCACCTGGGATTCTAGGATGCTATGAACTGATGATACCTCATTCCTGACTGGTGATTCATGGACCTAGACAACAGTACTCATCTCCTGGTTGCTAGCACTCTAGGATACTAACAGGTAACACAGCATTGCTTCATGCATTTGTACAGGGCAGTTTGGGAGCTGGTAGTAGAAAACACTAGGTTTGGAGCATCATCTTCTAATGACAGATATTAGCTGTAGCATCATAGTAATTCAGATGGACAGAGAGAAGATGCCTTCATCTCATGACCCTCACAGTCTGTAATGGGAGAATACAAAACCTAGAATTATTTCCTATAAGAAAGCACATAACAATTACCTTGCAATTTGTTCTGAAGTGTAGAGATGTGTCTCAAGTGAATCGTTTTCTCAAACATTTCACTGGAAATATGAATGTGGGGCTGTCATTCCATGTCATGTGCCATTTGTTGTCTCTGGAATTTCCACCTACACTCAGTTCCTTTCAGGAAACTGCTGGAATTTCCAAAATATAGATCCTGTGCATGTTATAAATGCTACTAATGGCCACATATCTTTTCTTATTCAGGAAACTCA
Organism: Agapornis canus; assembly: GCA_036873685.1. NCBI lineage: Eukaryota > Metazoa > Chordata > Aves > Psittaciformes > Psittacidae > Agapornis > Agapornis canus. The sequence goes on from JBAFWW010045257.1 coordinate 9,543, forward strand.
ATGCGTTGTTTAAAAGGGTACAAAACATCTGACAAAGGAATACCCAAACTATCACACATCTGTTTTGCTGTCTTTTAAATTTGCTTCTGGTAGGGTTTTTGCTTTTTCTAATAGATCCACTTTTGGTCATCCTGACAGAAGATGAAAGCAGCTGAGCAGATACAGAGATCAGGTAAAGCACTTGGGACTTTCTTTTCTATGAAACCTGTTGGGAACCAGAAAATGAACTCCAAATGGGTGAGGGGGTCCTTAGAGAATGCAGACTGCAATGGTTTCCTCAGCTGTTATTCTAACTCTTATGACAAGCAAATATTCCAGGGAACACCAGGGATCCCTGAGCAGAAAGTTAAACTGCATTAAAAAGAGTTCAGTGATGCTATAATGTTCCTACTTGATATAAACTGTAAAATATTCTTGGAGGAGATGTTTATCAGTAACTCAACTACCTCAGTTTACCCTTGGAATGTGAGTTTACACTGTCATTTTCTACCCCATGTATGAGCTATAAGCGATTGCAGCAAAGATGCAACCAGATTTATTAGTGTACTGTTGGAAGAGCAGTTTGTATTTCATTTAAAGAAACATTTGTATGATTTTTAAAGGGAATAATGTGAAAATTAAAGCTGGATTAAGGGCTGACCTCTAGTGTTGGAAGAGTTTTGGCAGTTCTTTAGATGAGGAGGGACTGTTGTGCCAGGCAGATGTTGCTGTAATGTGTCTGTCTGCAGTAAAGCAGTGCTGTCCCACATAGTGCACTGCTTGTCCACCTCCCTAGGATGTTTTGATGGTGAATTTTGAAAGAATTAAGTTTCTATATGTGCTGCACTGTGTTTACTTCTTTGATCCTAGAAAGCTTTTGCTTGATGATGGTAAAAACCATTCATTTCATGTTCTTTTTATAGTGATTTTGGCTTTAGAGATGCATAAAAATGTGCTTAGTGTTAACCATGGGTATGTGTGTATTTGCATGTTTCTATGTATAGTTATCTACATATTTTTATATGTAAAAATCTGTTTAAAGTGTGATTAGAGAGGGAAGAAAGACAATAGAGAATAAATAATAAGTAGTGGTGGTGAGCATCCATGGTCAGGTAACACAAAACTGTAACACCGACCTTCTCATCAAAATCATGCTCTCTTTGGACCAAAGAAAGAGCAATAAAGAACAGCTAAGTGGTGCCAAGTAGTGTGCAGGCACAGTGTGATGTATTTCAATATTACATTATGAAAAACTGATCCAAGTGTATTTTTGCTGTCCAAAACAAGCAATAATATTTCAGAACTACTGGCAAATATGTTAATATAAGATCAACTAGGTTTTCAGGAATGGTATAATATATACCCTTTAAAAGGCTGTTACTTTGCATGAGATTGAAATAAAATCTTACATGGACCTGGTAAGATAGTGAATATACAGACAGACTATTTCTGGTTTGGTTTTGTGTTATAATACTTTATATTACTTTGTGTAATAATACTTTATTAGATGTGGCCACAAAACTATTACCTTCTAAGTCTGGGCTTTAGTCAATTCTTCTATTCAGGTTTTTTAAGTAATCTTGAAACACTAGTAAAAAAGAAATAAACCTTTAAATCTTGTTTTCAATAGAGAGAGTTAATCTGATGATATTTAGAACCATAGAATCATTCAGGTTGGAAAAGACCTTTAAGATCATCAAGGCCAACCGTTAACCTAGCACTGCCAAGTCCAGCACTAAACCACGTCTGTAAGTGCTACATCTGCACCTCTTTAAAATACCTCCAGGGGATCTATTATTTAAGCAGGAGATGTTACTTTTCTGGGGGTATTAACATGAACATCCTTTTGATGGCATTTTTGCTGCTCTCTGTTGATTGTCACTGGTCTACATTAGTTCACTGTGGGAACCTACGTATATACTCTAAATTTAGTCTCCACACTTATTAAAAATATATGGACTTTCTACTTCCATTACAATAACAAGGTTGAAAAAGCAACTTGATTGTCATGAAGGGTTTAAAAGCCTTCAAAAAATTCCTGACAACAAAACTGGATTTTAATATTTCAGACCTACATTGTAATCAATGCCACAGATCTTTCTGTTCTTGACATTCGCTTTCACATCCAATATCCTTTCAGAGTACTGCAAGTTCTTGGCCTGCATAAGTGTCCTGGGTTCAGCAGTTGCAGTCAGTTTTTCTCCTCCTTAGCAGCTGTGTTTT